>VZTL01043635.1:18595-33421 GCA_013400535.1 Scopus umbretta
CCTGCTTTTCCAGAGTAGCTTTCAGGATTCATGAGCAAAAGCAGCAGCACCGACTGTAAAACCTTGCTCTTTATGCTCTTTAATTCCACTGACACTGCAAGAGTCAAAGGCTGAATAGTCAGGAGGGAAAAGCATCTTGCAATCAGGAGCTTAGCTGCAGCTAAGTGAAGTTGGAGCGGTAGTGTGTATTTGAAGAAGCCATTTAGCCAACAGATGCCGAGGACAGACTACAAGTAGCACTTACATTGTTCTTTCATAGTGTTCATATTTAACTTACGGCAAGACGGTCTGCTATTGTCCTAGGTTCCGGAGGGCTTAAGTCAAAACTTATGTCGGGTTACTTTGTTTCATGAAGGCCTCAGCAACAAGAGCAAGATGCCTCCTGCAAAGCCCAGCTGCTTCAACTCAGCATTGCCAGCTAAGTCAAGTTGACTTAAGCAAAAGACAACTTGGGGGCTTCCTCGAGTCTGAGGAGGCTTGTTAACTCTTCACAACCTTCTCTGTTAATATGCAATTGCAAATGCAAAGCATGCAGGGGAACAATATCCAAAAAAAAAAGTCCTCAAGTTGCACCATGCAAGCAAGAGGAGGCACGACTGGATTTCCACAGCACTTTGAAAGCATGGTCTCGCCCAGCCCACCTTAGGAGATCTGAAGTGGGGCAGCAGGTCAATCGCGTGCTGTCTGTTCGGGTACTGCTGCTGCCCCCAAAACACCTACTGGATGAGCACACGGGCTGCAGCATCCACCGGGCAGGAGGGAATGGTTGCTCCTGCTCTCAGGCGCTGGCGGTTAATGAGAAGCGACAGGTTTTGAAGCAGAGAGACCTGTCGAGTGGGAGCAGTGCTGCTGCTGCGTGACGGCGCAGGACAGCAAGGCACGCTCTGTAGGGAGCCGTCGTCCTTTAGATAAGACCAAACAATCTAACTCAAAATACCAGACAAGCTTTCAGGAATATATAAACCCTTTTTCAGGTCTTTGTAGCTTGTTTGCCTGAAAACTTGTCTGTTGGATATTTTTTTCCCCCAGACCAAACACAAGACTTTCAAACGCATTCATCTATAACTGCTGCTTGAACACTTCAGATCCTGCAGCCCAGGACATCACTCACACGCAGGCAGGGCGAAGCTGCCCCTTCCTCCTCCGCCCTGCAGCCTCCTCACCTCCGTTCCCCACGGCAAACGCCACAGGCAGATGCACAGAGACCCCACACCACAACACTCGTCCCCCTGCTGTGTTTCCCTGTTCTGAATAGAGACAAAAAACAAGCTTGTGCAAAGCTTAAAATTCAGCTAAGGATCTGGGGGAGTAAGTACAACAGTGAGAATATTTTCCTCTTTAAAAACCAAAATTTTACATCTCACATCGCTTATGGACTTCCAGGGTTGCTCCCTTGCAACAGACAGCTCACTGCTCACTTTGCTTTAAGGATCCTCCCTCTCTTTTTACACGCCAAGAAAAGGTTTCCTTTTAAACAAATAAAAACTAAGGCTTTTTAAGACTGATTTCCCTTTTCAAGGCAGTAAGGAAATAGATTCCTTTTAGCATGCTTCATGTTTGAAAAGGTTACAGTGGCCTTTCAAAATACCACACACTGTGCATTCTGTATAGCATTAATGACTTGGAGGATGCACTGATAACTTTCTAGTACATCTTAACCTTTTAAAATTGGGCCTTCATTGTCTTACCTTAATAAGCAGTTTGTTCACCTTATGTCATTTATGTCTCGCAAAGGCCACTCTGGCTGAAAATATACATTAGATGTAAAACCACTTGTCTTGCGTGCGTAGTTTAGCGCATGTAACAGTGAACTAACAGCATCAAATAAAATACGCTTATCCTCCCCTCCCATCGTTTCTCTCTGCTGTGACTAAAGCCTCCCAATAATCCCAGGTGAGCAGCTCCCTGGCTCTTCACCGCACTCCTTCAAACCGCAGGGCAAGAGGGCACCAACAAAGGTGTAAGATTTTATTCACTGCACAGAAGCTGACTGGCCGGTGCAAGCACACCAACTCTCTGGGAAAAGGCGGGGAGAGGGGGGCAGGAATCGATAAGAAATCAACAGTGATTAATGCTGTTTGACAATCTTTTACGTTAATCATGTTTCCATGCTCTTGAGAATGCAAAGTGGAAAATCTATACTCATAAAAGTGTAATTGGGAACACTCTTCCTATTCACACTGAGATGAGGGAGAGAAAGTCTTAAAAAAATACTTAATTATTAAATGTCTAATTTTAAGTGATGCACACAATAGCGCTTTCTTATTCAAAGAAAACTTAGAGAGCAAATAGAGCGCCAGGCATCCTCCCTCCCTGCTGCAAGCAAGTCCTGCCAGTTTAGACAACAATCTCTTTGCCTGATCCCTCAACTCCACCATTAACAACCTGATAAAAAATTCATAAAAACACACACCTAGCAGAAGTTAAAATACAGCCACAACAAGGAGTCAATCACTCTTTCTGGAGAACAAGCTACAGGATGCCATGGAAAGCAATGATGTCTTCATTAGCTTTTACAATAAACATCCCTCCTAGAAAGCAGCCTTTATGATCCACCAAGGGCAATAAAGATGTCTTTGCAAATTGATGAGACAAATACTTTAGAGGTATAGTTTCCTCCAGAGCTGGCGGGAAACAGAAGATAGTTCGTTCTCTAAAATCATATAGAGGAAAAAAAAATTATTCATTGTTATCATGGCAAGTTCACACCTGTAACAAAATTAGGGTCAAGCACAAAAAGGGCTTTAAGCACGTTAGCAAAGAGTGAGGAGAGCTTCTGCCCCAGGAGGGTGCACCGAGGCACCCAGAGGGGAAGGTCCGGTCGGCATAGCGTGAGCTGGATACCCACCGATCCAGCTGTACCCTGAAGTCTCACCTGGAACCACGACGACCATTCTCTGCGACAGCTTTTCACCATTAATTTTGAGGAGTTCCCGAGTGATATAACAAAGGAGAGGAAACAAAAATAGAAAGAAAACAACAAGCATCTGATACACAACAGAACTGATCTGAGATTCTCTTTGCACTAATCAGATATGATCCTGACCGACCACGTTATACAGAAAAGCCATTTTGAGCAAAGACTGAGTTACCAGCGGCTAAAGAAATTAAATTTCCAGGTCTAAACCTGCAGTCTTAAAATTAAATTTTATCCAAGGCAAGAGACCGCCACTAGCAGGGAAATACAAAATGCCTCTAAAGAAAAAGTATGTAGGAATAAAGGAGCTCAAAAAGGGTATCTCTATTATGAAAAACACAGCTGCTTCAAAAAACAGCAATGGAAACAACTGGAAACCAGCAGCACAGGTACAACTGGGGACAGACGAGCAAAACAAAATTCACATTCCTCCCTTGCCTTTTCTTGCTCCAACTACTCTTGTTTATGGTTGTTCCCAAATCACATTTTGGGGCACCTGGACCATCTGGGACTAAGCCCCAGGAACAGGCAGGCCTGGCAGCAGTGAGGCGTACCGCAAAGCCTTGCCACCCCCCGAGCCGGCTGCAGCGTGGGACTGCGCAGGCACTGTTTGTCAAGTGGGGAACCTAAGCTGAAGAATTTTTCACTGTTTCTGTTACAGATTTGCTGCCAAAGCAAGTACACTGCACCCTGAAACGTGACGTTTCTCATAAAATCAACTCCTTTGAGTATAATTTTTACAGAGAGCGATGGATTCACTTTAGCAGCTTTCCCTTGCGAGGATCTAGAAGGCTCATACGCTCTCCCATACCCTTCCTCCACACTCTACTCACGCTGGATGAGCCAATCCAGTTTTGCAAGATGTATTGCTTAATTAATAACTTTGATGTTGGCAATTAAGGTGTGTTTGAAAGAAGATAATGAATATTTTTTCACATGAAAGCACCACCTTTTTAGTCTAGCAAACCTCTATGCAAAGTATAATTGATAGTTTGGTTTAACGTGGAATATTCCTGCTGCAATTATGGGGTTTTATTGCTCTGTTACTGCACTTTGCACAAAAAATATTTTCGTTATCATAAATTCTTTTGCTAGCAGACTGCTAGCAAACGAAACATCAACTTCTTCAGTGCTGGAAATCTTGGCTTATTCCTTGCAATACAGCAATGGAGAAGCTCTCATATGAGATGGTTATGCCTGGCTTGCTACAAACCTGCAAAGGACCTGGGACATCTACAAGGACACCCACACAGCTCCCTGCTCCAAGGCACTGCAGATCTGCTTGTACCTTATACAGAGAAGACAAAAAGCAGGACATCTTTCTATGGGGAAGAGGGACAAACTGAGGCAGAGAGCCTGTACACGATTTACCATGAGTCACAGGTGTTTTGTTGAGGAGCTGAGGTTCAAATCCTCCCAAAAAGTGTCTTCAGACCACCCTTTGCTCCAGGGACCCCCAGGCAGCAACAGTTTGCTTGTGAGGCAAGGAGAGGCCGTGCTCACTGGGATGCTACTCAGCCTGTCCGGACTCTATCCCACAGGCGAAGCAACCGGATTTCAGCTCCAGGGGATCAACCGCTATTCCTTGGACTGGAAATGCTAACTGAAACAGGTTTTTTAGCTCACTGCCAGGTCAGCTTCTGCCTTAGCTCCAGAAACAAGCCTGCAAGGAAACAGAGCAGCAGGCAGCAGAGCGGTACCGGCTTCCTCTGTACCCCAGCACATGTCCTGGGGCTACCACACTCCTTGGCTGGCTAGCAGGTCTCTGAAGGCATCATTAATTCTCTCCCTGCAGTAGCCCAAGGTACGCTGCAAACTACTGTTCATGGCACAAATCTTCCCCTGCCTCTCCTTGGAAAAACACCATTTCTCAGACCAAAACTGCAAAGCACTTGTGATAAGCCAGCTCTCAAGCCAGAAACCCATCTAGGGTCCCTGACGTCAACACCTAGGCCTGCTTTCCATGGGAAGGTCCTGTTAATGACAGGCCACGCATTCCCCATGAGTCACTGGTTAGGGACACTGTGATCCCCCCGACACTGCCATGGCCATTTGGCAGCACCTCTTCTGAGACCACTAACAACTTCTTACCATGACCTCTGCCAAGATCAAACCACTGCTGACTGGAAAATACCTTGCCCAGATCCAATCGAAGTTATACAACTGCTCTCAGGAGAGAAGACATTTCCTTAAAAGGAGAAAACACAAGAAAATTCAGAGAGTCTCAGGGCTTAGACATGGCACCAAACATTTTCCAGAGCTGCTCCTGTGCAGCCACCAAGCCCCATTCTTGACCCAAAATTCTTAACCTACCATCTGCATGCCCGGCACTGTACATTCACCACCTCCCAAGCTTCAGAAAGAGGATTTACTGATTGAGTGTCGCAGCCTGCACTCTAATCCAGAAAGCAAAACCACAGGACCCGGGGTTTCTCAGCATCAGATTTATACCAAGTTATTTTAATACCAGAGATGGTTCCCTGAGGAAGCAGAGCCCCACGCTCCAGCTGCACTTTGCCACCCCACCAGGACCAGGAGCTGCTTGAAGGCTGGTACAGCCATCACAGCTTCTGCAGGACCATCCCAAACCAGGCTGGGGAAGCAAAGCACTCGCTCAGCCAGACACTGACAGAGCCCCACATTAACTTGCCCAGCCTAAGCAGTATGCAAGTGCTTGAACATGAGGTGCACAAAGCTGCTAAACAATTCAGATAGACTTGTTCTAAAATAAGTCTCAGAGGAAATGCCAAACTTCACTTTATTAGCACTTAAATAAATTTAATACTATCCATAGTTGCAGCTCTAACTATAGCTACAGCTGAGCAACCCTGCAGAGTTGCATTTTAAGACATTCCTTAACTAGAAACAATTTGCATCAAGCTGTGTAAGGTACTGCTTCTTACCAAGAACAGAAAGGTAATTTGCGCTTTTCCCCTCCTTGTGCTGTTTAATTTCCTAGGAGGTTAAAAGGCTCACCTGGCCATTAATATAACGATACTACTACATTCACAAAATTGCTGTAGACCATGATCATTAGCGCAGCTGTGCCAGAAGTACAGCTTTCTGTTCTGTCCCAAACCTCTGCCTCTGCTCTGCACACCTAAAAAAGGATGATGAAACAATCTCACAATACTCCTGACGGTGAATAAGCCTATCACGCATAAGCCAAAGCAACCCAGGCCACTTCTACCATCTAAACCTTTGTAGCCTGCAGTGAAGAGAGTCTATGCCGTGGAGAAGTGACGAGTCCAGATGCCCGCTGCACATCCACACATCCTGGGAAGGATGACTTCTTTTCAAATGCTCCTTTCCACATTACACTTGCTGCAGCAGCTCAACTACAATTTTTCCGCAGTGAATTGAGCCCTAATTACTAAACAGTTTGGGAACAACTGCCCTTAAAATGTTAACAGCTGAAATGATGATAACAATAATTCTGTTTGCAGTTATAATGGCCCCTCATTAGAGTCGCTTAATTAAATATTTTCCAAAACTATCCCAGAAAGAGAGTCTGCTCTCTCGACTGTAAAAGCAGAATCCAAAGCAGCCGCAAGGAAACGGTGGCTTTTTCCAGTTGAAGTATTTCCTACGGCCAAGCACGAGGAGTGACCTCACACACGTCCCCAACACGGCGGAATTTGCCATCATTAATCCGTTCACTCAATAGGAAAAGATGCTGCAGGTCTCGGTGAGCATATTCCCCTGTGAGCACTGTGCCATAAATTAGAAACACTTAAATCTTTTACACTTATTTAGCCTTTATGCTATCTCCCCACCCCGTTCACCAAGTGCTTTTGTAGGATGAAGCAATAATTTAACATTCTCCCACAACTAAGTCAAAAGGAACAAATGTGCTTCCTTCAGCATACCCACAGCAGAATAACGGGGGGAGTTTTCGTTCATACAAAGGTTTACGGTATACGCGATGCTATGGCACACATTGTCCCNGTTGATCAGTAGTGCTTACAGCAGTCAAGGACTTTTCAGCTCCCCATGCTCTGCCAGGGGCACAAGAAGCTGGGAGGGGGCACAGCCAGGACAGCTGACCCAACCTGCCCACAGGGCTATTCCATACCATACGGGGTCACGCTCAGTATAGAAACTGGGGGGAGTTGGCTGGGGGGCAGCGATCGCTGCTCGGGGACGGGCTGGGCATCAGCCAGTGGGTGGTGAGCAATTGCATTGTGCATCACTTGTTTTGTATATTCTTTTATCATAATTATTATTATTATTTTCTGTTTCTCTGCTGTCCTATTAAACTGCCTTTATCTCAACCCATGCGTTTTAGTTTTTTTCCCAGTTCTCTCCCCCATCCCACCGGGGCAGGGGGAGGTGAGCGAGTGGCTGTGGTGCTTAGTTGCCGACTGGGGTTGAACCACAACAGAACAGCTGTGCCTCCCAGACAGGAGCATCCCTGGCACATACTGGTCCTGTAGTAAAAACCAGGTTCAGGGAGCTGGCAGACTAAAGGATGAGGCATACACCATTTTTTTTCTTTCTTTTATTGGTGCACTGATTCATGCCATGGCATGCAGTAAGCTGAGGAGATGGCTTAACAGAAGGACACAGTAGGAGTCTATGGAGAACTAATAGTGCTTGGACCCCCCAGGAGAAGGCTGCACAGGTTGTGGGGAGGAGAAATATGCATTATCTGACTCAATCGTTGGATGCAATTCTTGGATATTTTTATTCTAAACTCACTGTATTTCCAAATCTGCACAACATAGGGGGCAAACTCGAGTGAAAACTGCCCAAGCTGGCTCTAGAAGCATTGTATCTTCAGTAGCCCACAGTTGTTCTTCTATGAATTCACCCTGCTCTTCCTTTTTGGGGTGAACTCAACCCCAAATGAGTTATAGTACTCCTGGCACATGAGGTAGCTGTCCTTTTTCATCACTGCAGTTGCCAAAACCACCATGTCTTCCTGGGCAACCAGTGATGTTCCTTGTTCCCCCAGGCACCCTTGCTTTCCTTCAGGTCTTTGCAAAGCTGTTGTTAAAACCCATTTTTATGAATGAATGCTTTCCAAAGTGCTATAGATAGCAGCAGGGTTAAAGCATCCATTGAATCCTCGGACAGGCACTTGGAGGCAAATATGCAAAACGTACCATAATCCCTGAAGGGGATTGCACTTTTGCAGTCTGACTCAAAAAAAGCTTCCAACTTGATTACGCATCTCAAAAAGGTCCATCCTGCTCTACTAATCTGAGGGAAAAAAAAACAAAACAGACTAGCTTGGACAGGTCTGAATTAATTTTTGGTTCTTCTCCAAATACAACTTCAAAATATTTAAGGCCTTTCTGCCACCTACATAAGAATAAGAAATAATCAACTGCAACATTTCAAAAGTCATAGCTGTATTATCTTGAATTCAAACTTCAAATTAAAGCTATTTTAATACTCAAAAATTGTCAAAGCCCCAACATAAACTGCCCTTAAAGCACAGAAACATCTGGTTCGGAATTTAAATGGAAGGACATTCAGCCAGGGCCAAGAGGTCAGAACCAGTAACTTAGCTGTGATTTTATTTTGGCAAGATCTACGTTAAAAGCTTTCACTGAAACCAGTAATAACCTCCTGAAGTACAAGCAAGAAACACAGAGCCATGAGCCAGAAAACCAAAAGCAAAGATGCTAAGAAAAAGGAAGTCTCTAGAAAAGGAAGACAAGAAAGGAGAGAATGCTCTCGGGCCAGGGGTGGGGAAGGACTTTGTAGCTAGCCCAGCATGAAGAACTGAGTCCATGCCAAATGCACTCAGAGACGCTGTACAATGCATACCACAAACCCCACAGAAATGGGAAGGGTCCTAGGAGTCTGTGCAAGACAGCCAGCCATTAACACCTCCCTCAGAATTCGGGGCACAAACACATGCGCAAGGACTAACCAGATCTGAGCAGCACTGCTTTTCCTGCAAACTCTGTCAGGCAAACATCTGTCAGGACGTCTCAGTTGTTTAATCACATAAAATGTTTCCTCTTCATTTTTGGCACCTTATACTGAAATAGTCTATCGCAAGATGTCTCTCTATCATGCTCTATCAGTGTAACGCAAAAGAAAAGCTGTTTATAAATAAAGGAGGCACAGTTTGAGCCTGATATTAGATTTTCATGTGCTTGCTAGCAGCCAAACATACATAACAGCAGAATAATTGCAAATAAAGCGTGAGCATATGCATAGTCCAGGGAAGGAACCCCTGAGCAGTTCTGCACCGCGCTTTAATTTCCTCAAACATTATCTTTCTAACAAACTGGAAGCGTGACGAATGACCACCTTCCTCCACCCGGCCATGTTAGGACTGTTTCAAATGCTGTCTGTTGTTTACCGTTTCTGGCCACCTGAATGTCAATTTTTTCAAAACAGCACTTATTCAATATTGATCTTAACACCAGCAAAAAAAAGATGCAGAAGAAGAGAGAAATACATCCCCCTCCAAATTACTACTGCAGCTCTTTACCTCCAACTCAAGAATATTTCTTCGATAGATTACATATATTGAAGATCTTGCCAAGTACCAATTTCACAGATACGTTACAGGGTAAACTAACAGGAAAGCAGTGAACAATTCCCCCTGCTCCTACAACTCCCATGCAGAATTTGGGACGGGAAACCACAGAAGAGCTCAGTCTCAGTAGCACTGGTAAAGGAAACAGCAGAAACACCCAACAGCAAGCGGTTTCACTAACACACCATCAAATTCTTCTGGAAGCCGCCTCCTCTTTAAAATGAGCAAAGTTTAATAGGAGGTTGAAAGCAGGACAATGGGGAGGAAGAGCTGGTTAGAACCAGGGAGGTTGATTTGGTTTTCCAAGGAGCATCTCTCTGCTAAAGATTCCTTCTCCTAATGCCCACCCACCCCAGCTGCAGCCACAGCCACCAGAAATTAGCTCCGAAATAACTACAAAGCGAACTGATCACAATATCTTCTTCTTCCTCCCTCATTAAGGCCCTACTAAAATTCAGCAAACTGTTAGGAGGGAACAAGCAGAAGACCAACAACGGGTCACAAAGTATCCTCATTGTTTAACGCTTGCCTTTCTTCCAGCTTTTTGTACAAGCACTCTGCATCCTCAATGGCAAAGCAGTATTTGGATTTTCGTTTCTTTCAGCAACACAGCACATTAGTTTCTCCAGGTCCATCACCAGAAATGCAAAGCGCTGAGGAGCAGCGCTGCGCCCAGAGCAACGCACCCACGCACCTGCGACCCCCAGCGCTCCCTGCCCACCCTCCTGCTCCCCACCGGCTTGTCGCCCTCGCACCGCTCACAGGCTTTTCTCTCCGAGGCTTGGATGCACTTGCCTCTCCAGCTGTCTCCCCATCTTCCCTTCATTTCTACACTCATCGAACATGCTTTTAACAAACCACTTGAGATCCTCACAGGCAGGCTGTATCTAAGGTTTGCTGATTCTTTCTGCATAAGATTTGAAGAACAGCCTTTCCTACCCAGCCACACGCAGCAGCTCCCACCCAGGGACCACGCGTCTCACAACTCAATTACAGCACATTCCTCAACCTTGACAAAGGCATCTTGCCCTGCTGATACCCACTCAGAAAGCTGAGGAGAAAGGCCCTTCTCCTAGCCAGCAACTTTGACTGCATCTCTATCCACATATTCCTCCATACCTCCTCCTCTACCAAACCAGCTGTTTAGCTTCAGATTCAGGGCCCTTCCCACCCATTCCTGATGGCCACCTCCTGACCCTGTTGGGAAGAGCCGATTCCCACCTCCAAGCTGCCCACATTATCCATAAGCCAAGTTAACCCCACCAACCTCTGGGCTTTCTCCCATAGCAAGCCCCTCTATAAAGTTAAAGGAAAGCGTCTGGAAAGCAGCTCCCCTCCTTATACAGATACACTTTTAAGCGTGCTTTAAGGGCTCTACAAGAACCTTCAGCCTCCAGCTTCTTCAGGTCTCTGCTGATGGTGCCAACAGACATGGTTGCCCTGGGCCTCCTGCACGAACTGACATTTCTTTGGAGGTGGGACCATCATGCAACTTGGGGGACATCCATGGTGTATGCTTCCAACAGCAATGGGAAAAACAGCTGGATCCCAAGGCTGCACTGCTTTTTAACAAATAAAAAAGCAAAGACCACCTGAAAAATTATGCATTGCAGAGGGACCTTGCCAGACAAGCCAGTTTTAAAGATAAGCACTACTTTTTACACATCCCACTACTTTTTTACAAAACTGGATCTTTGTGCATTTTCCACTGCAGTGTTTCTGGAGACGGCGGGAAGAAGGAAGGATACAGCACACCCTGTGCTGCCCAAGAACAGGCCAAAACACTCAAGCTTTGCCATTTCATTAGGGCTTCAGCAAAAGTACTTATGAACAATTCATAGTAATAGTGTCTTTCTCATCCAGTGATCCTAGAGTAATTTGCAGACCTCAATCACTGCATTACTTGCATATATTACTAGACATGAACTCATCTAAGTCAATAACGATACAAAAGGGCTTGTAAGCACTCCTTCCCTCCATGTACATCCTTCCCACAGCCAGCCTATTTCTTCTACTCTCTTAGAAGTCCGTCTTCTGCCTGTGCACACTGGCACAGAAATTTGGAAGTCCCCATCCCAGCAGCCTGCTTAGGATGCGGCTGGTCAACCACATTCAACAGCAGTGATTGAACATGACCAGTTGTACACCATGAACAGTAGTGTCTGAATCAGCCTACAGGTCTGCTTAATCAACAGTCTGCTTAATTACAGCAGAAAGGCTCATTTATTATTCCCTTTTCAAATGTAACTCTTCCACTTTTGTTTTTTACCTTAAAACATTAGTATAGCTGGGTTAACATCCATGAAGAATAGGCAGTTAGTTTTATGGATGAGATTAGTTAACAAGCTTGAACAGGTTTTATGTTTGACTTTCAGCTGATCTGGACTTGCTAGGTCATTTACCTGCTCTCCGCTGCAAGACACTCATTACTTCACCGCGTACAATTCCTTGGAAATTATTTTTTTTTAAGTCATACTTGAAGTACTCCTTAATTATTTGTGGTCTGGCAGAAATTGTAATACTAACCTATTAATGCTAATGAGAGAAATACAGCACGCACAATAATTATCTGCCACTTTATGTGCACTGAAATGAAAGTGAGCAGGTTAACTTAAGTCTGAAAGACTGTTTTAACTCTAAATTTGAAAATAGAATTTGATGGTGCATGATTGAACCTCAAGTTCTGCAACTCACACAGGCATTACTGGAGCAAGAGCATGTTAACTTTAGAACAGCAGGAAGTTTTATGAAATGTTCTTTGAAAAAAAAGATCGAGCTTAAAAAAAAGCACTCGCTGTAAAACACCGTTTTGCCCTCCTTCTACAAATCTTTACAATTTACTTTTGAGTCAATAACTCACTAAAATTAACAAGATGAAATTATGTTTTGACAAGTTCCAGTGCTGATGAACAGATTTTCAAATCACGAATCCAGCTTCACCTCATTTTTCCACCACAGCTGACAGTCGAGAAGTGAATCATTCATTCCTTCTGGCCTTTAAAAGTGTGTTTTATCAAATGCTACAGGGAACAACTTTCTTCAATTCCCTCAAGTAATTTCATAAAATGCCCAACTTAATGTTCTTTCACACTTTAATAAAATTAAGTTCTACAGGAAAGAAAACATCCATCTAGCCAAGCTCAACCATTTTGACCATATGTTGCCATCAGATCAACCTAACCAAAACAGATCTACTATGCATAATCCTGCCACTCAGAATACATATAAAATATACCACTGGATAAGCTTTCCACCATTCCTTGGCAGCCTACAAGGTTGTCTTCTGCATAAGGCTTGTCTCTGTCCCACCTCAGTGAACAGATGGGTGTGATGGCTACACTTCATTTAGGATAAATAAAAGAGCTTATTCGTGCCTAGAGCCTAGGAGCTGGAGCAATCACAATACACCCAGAGGACAGGCACATGTAGTAGCACATGTCCAAAATTTAGTGGAATCCACATAGCTTGCAAAGCTTCTGAAAGAGCCTTAATAACCAAGACAGCAGCAACAGCAGTCCCAGAAGATGCAGACCTGAGACTCCAAGGGGAAAAAAAGCAAGGACCATTTCTAGGTTGAATGCTAACTAGAGAGGGTGAGCAAGGAAACTGTTCCCCCTGGTCCACTCCCTCCTGTGTTGAGGAATGGACACACAAAGATCTCTAGGTTTACTGTTAATCTCCCCTCCTTGGCCAAACAGCTCAGATGACCCTAGATTTTGGGTAGCTGGTCAAAAAGGAAGTCATTCCCTCTGGACAGAAGTCAGATACCTGCAAGCTTCTGGTTTCGCCCAGTAAACCAGAGCGGTCAGGATGCTGGCAAGCTCTTTCCACACAACAAAACTCTGGGGAAGAAAAAACAAAACAAACACACACACAGAATTTTCATCATAGCCACTGACAGAGGCAAATCTTAAGTAACTCTACCAAAGTCAATGGGCCTGTAGCAGAGAACATGATCTCTGTGATAATACACCAAACCCATAAAACCTCCATTTTTGTGTACAGACTGCATGTTTTCAAACTGTTTAGTGTTCAAATGTGGCACCCGGGGTACTATCCTCGCCCTGCTGAAGTCAGCAACGACAGCAAGCTCCACCAGCTCCTGCACCCCCCAAGGACGTCACCCAAGGTCAGGCAGCATACAAGCTTGAAGGACGCTTCCTTCTCCTCCCCAAAATTGAGCATGTCCTCCCCTTGCGCCTCTCCCAGGAACAGCACCTACTGGAGCCATCCGGGAGTCAAAGAGGCTGCTCTATGTGCAGCTGCAAATGTTTTGTTTATTCTGAAAATTCAACCAACACAGCTGTGCGATCTGAAATATGACTCAGTGGAGTTAGCGTCTTACTGCAGGCAATCACATTTATTATAATAAATAACTATAAATAAATAATGAGGTTGCTTAACAGGGACACGGGTAACCTGTCTAGACAATCGCAGAGCTGACGTACTCTGCACTGGAATGTCCTCCAGATTTCAACAATAAGTCTTGATTAAAAATATTATTTTTTTTAAAAAGCAGGGCAATGATTGCTTATTTAAAAATACCAAAGCCTGCTTCTCAGCATTGCTGGCATCCACCTAGCAAGTTTAGCTAGTAATACCTTGCTCTCTAGCAAGCCTTCACAGTAGCAGACCCTTAGAAAGGTCAGGCGAACACTCCAGCACACAGAATTTCTCATCATTTACTGCCACATAAATCGGGTTCTCCTATTTGGATACTGCTCCATCAACAGGCTGGCCTACCTGCGGCTGAACAGCACCCTGTGACCATCACCCAGGTCTCACGGTGGTGCTCTGTGGAGGGGAGAACCCCTCTTCCCCTTCCCTAGCATTTTACTGCCTGCTTAATGGAGGAAAAGCAATGGCCAAACTAATAGCTGGAACATGTGACCTTAATTAATTAGCAGACCTAGTGGAAAATGCCAACTCTGCATTGTCACTGCCTGCTTTCAAGGACCCTCTGCCTGCGTCAGCAGTCCAGAGACGCTGGATCCATTAACGTTTCCTCCAGGATAAGGACAGATGATGCAAGAGTGGCTTTAGCAACCTGGTACGAGAGGCAAGGTCTGAGATGAAGGAGTAACCTCCTGCGAATCGGAGGTTCATGGGAAGGGCTTCCCTGTCCATAAATGCTTCTCCAATGACTCTGTGATGGGCTCTAGGAGAAACCCACCAAGAACAAAGCTAAGGTCAACTGGAAGGGACTGGGAGAGCAAGCAGATGGCCACCTGCCACTTCACCAGTCAGCAAAATCATTCACTTCAACTGCATCATGAAAGATTTCCTCACTTCTTCCTCTCTCCCTCTAGCTGCCTTCTTTCATCCATGAGCTGCGTCCGTTTAGGTTACAAGACCCATTTAGCACGTAGTGGGGAACAGCTGGGAAAGCAAGCAAACAAACAAACAA
>VZTL01043638.1:0-19211 GCA_013400535.1 Scopus umbretta
CGAGGGGCCGGCGGGCAGCGCCGCCCTCTCCCGCCTCGGGCCTCGCCGGGGGTGGGCCGGAGCGGAGGGCCACGGGCTTCTGGTCGCCTCCCGGCCTCCGCGGGTCAGCCCGGGGGACTGAGAGGTTGCTTCAGACCAGCTGAGAGGACAAGGTGTCCAAGTCGTTTGCGCCCTGTTGCCTTTTTCGGCTCACGTACAAGATGTGGGCCTGGAGCTCTGATACCTTGTTAGCTATTTGATAAGGCTAACGAAGACCGAGAAATGAAATAGCCCTCAGTCATAAATAACAGGATTAATTCACAGTTGCGTTCACGCAAATTAGAAATAAACAAGGTAACGCGGAAGACTCCTCTAGCTGCAGCTGGACAGCGACTTTGGCACTCGAAAATGGTTGCGGTCTATATAAAAGCTTTTGTCAGGTTTCAATTCAAAGAAAAAAGCACAAACCCATGTAGACAAACCATATTCCTTTTCGGTGGAAGAGACTTTGTGATATTAGTATGTTTTAAATGGAGAGCTGCATTCTCTTCCATATAGAGCAGAGACCTTATTTCATGCCCAGTCCTTTATATATATTTGTATGTATATGCATACATACAGTATGAATGACTGAGCATATGGGAAGTCAAAGATAACTATCTGCCTAGGGTTAACAACTTCTATGTGAATATGAACTCTGTTTCAGCTTAGATAGTTGAACTCAGTAACTGAAGTATTTTATATGCCCCAAAACTTCAGGAGTTCAAATGAAAATTTCTCCTTTTGTGATGAATTTCTGCCTCACTGAAGATAAATTCTGTGCAATCTCTGAACTTCCAAAATTAATCAATATTCGAGTTACTAGTGTATGTGGGAAAAGCTATTATGTAGGATAGGAAATGCAGGATAGGAATGTAGGATAGGAAAACTGCTGGATATCAGAAAAAGAAAGAAGTCTAGGTCTTTTCTATTAGACCTTGAGTCTCCCTGTCCTTACTAAGTTTCATCCTTTATTATCTTGCTACTCCATGCAGAAGATAAATATTGTCTCATCAGAACTTACCATCACATGAGATCCTGTCTGTGTGCTTGCACAGATAAGTTTCTGAAAAGAAATACGCTGAATTCATTAATATAGTTCATACGTCATTGAAGTTACTTACCCCTACAATAAAATACTGATTTCAAAGTTTATTGGAGGGCTGTTTATCTCAGTGAGAGTTTATTGGGTTATTTATCTCTAAGCTGCCAGCTCATTAGATACTTGCATAAAAGGCCTTATTTTATCTCCTTCATGCCTGATGGTGTTTAAGGAGCAGACCTCTCCTTCCACCCAGCTTTACTCTTTGTGCAGTCCAGTATCTGTGCAGTGCTGGAGAGCATGGCTGGAATGGAGAAAGACAGGCCAGGCTGTGCTAGTATTTCAAGGTTTCCTTACCTGTTCACTAAAAGAATCCTTCATTAGATTTTCATGAGCAGCTTGGTGGCTACAGGGCACCCATGGTAATCCCAGGATATTTTTTGGACCAAAGTTACAGCAGAAGTACAGAATTGTTTCCTGGGGGATTCCAGAGTCTGCCAGACTTGGAAAGGTAATGCTTTTTATTAAAGTTACTGCTTTTGTGCAATTGAAACAAACATTTGATGTGGATCTGGGCTTTATCTAGTCAATTAGCGTGGAGACAAAATGTCCAGTAACAGATTTAGTTTTCAGTATTAAACTGCCACAGAGATTTGTTGATTTAATAATATTTAATTTATTCATTGCTTTGAAATAAAGTAGAAGTGGTAAAAATAAATTATATGTTATGGAAAGTTTTATATTATGATGTTTCAGTGAAATTGGTGTTGAGGATTCATTTTAAACCTTGTGGATTATCTATTCAAGTAAAAGTGCCTGTGAGTTGGAAGGCTTTTAGTCTGGATTTCTAAAGAAATGAGGTATGTACAATTGCACCAGCTGTCTGGTTGTCTTCATTCCATTATCGAGCTTCTTAAGGGAGTAAGAGTCTCAGGGATGACTACATTTTTTCCAACTCGGTTGAAACTGGCAGTGGGTGAGAGAGAGACCTGTGTTACTGCTTCAATAAAAGAAAGGCAGACAGGACTTGATCATGCAGGGAGTTAGCCTACTCATTGCACATAAACGAAATCAGGTGCTCTTGTTTGTTGGAGATACCAGAGGGAATATGAGGAGAACTGGGATTAATCAAGATGTGTGTAGGAGACGGGTATAGGGAGAGACAGAACACAACTATCTAGGAGTCCAGGCTTTGGTAGTACCACTGCTTACTGAGTAAGTCACTCTTCATTCTGCTTTTCAGTGTTTCTTCCATTTGTGTTGGGACTTGAGAAAGATGAGATTCGTCTTTATGAATAAAACATAGTGGTGATTTAAGCAGCACCTAACTTTGTGTGAGCATTTGCCAGGTGAGGCATTTCCCCACGGTAGAGAGGGAAGGTAGCAACGTGGCTGGTGATGCCAGATGTACTCTCCCTCAGAGTCCTACACGGTCTGCAGGCAAGGGGGAGTGTGCTTGGATTGCTCCTCTGCGATTCTGTTCTGCCTGCAGAAAACCAGATCAAATCAAATCACTCCCAGTTCCATGGGGAGACACTGTTCCTCTTTTTTGCTGGATTCTGAAGCGACTTGAACATGAATTTCTCCAACAGCAGCTAAATATAAAAGCTGCTGAGCCGAAATTGATGCACTGATAGTATAGTTCACAGAATAATACAGAATTTTCTTATAATACTTTTTTTCTCTCCAAGAACTGAAGGAATCTGTTGAAGAAATACTGCCATTCTTGAAGAAAGAAAATGTTAAAGTTTATTATTTAAGCAAGACATCTGCTACAGAAGGAGTTGAGAGCTTTCTTGATAAAGTAGATGCTGCTTCAGATGAGCCTACTCCATTGTCTTGGAGATCAGATATAACCTTTAAAACGCCTGCCATGTACATTTATACTTCTGGTACTACAGGTAACAAATTCACAAAAACTATACGGAAGGCCACACATTCCTCCTAACATTGTTATTTATTAGTAAGGAAAGAGAATCTGTTATTTCACATAAATTCCTACTCTCATTCATTCCCCCCTCAGGAAACTGAAAATTTGGTATTTGTACCTAAAACCAAAAAGCACATAGAATATAGGCTGACTTCAAGCACTAAATCTGGGCAGAGGGACTGAAGTAAAAGCCAATTAAACATACAAATTTTATACCAGCAAGGTCACTAGACATCTGCTGTCTCTTATCCCTGGAGACACTGCTGGCCTAGGTATGCATCTTGGCACCCACCTTATACTCAGTATCTTTGGATCATGAACTCTAAATGCTGGCCATTAAGTTTTCAGGTGTCAGAGTACCAAAGATAGTGAAGGCAGCACAAAATGCAGCTAGTCATGGCCACTGTACAAAACTGCAGCTGGTGTAGGAGCTGCAACCTACTCTACATGAAGGCATCTAGTGTCAAGAGCACGTAGCCACAGCAGAAACTGGGTGATGGGGATGAAGAGAATGCCTGAAGGCACTCAAACCTATAGCTTCATTAGGAAGAGCAGGGTATGCCTCCACACTAGCTCAGTCTTTGAGCCTCTTAGGGCAGGAACTCCCTTGGAAGGGAGGAAGTACAAATTTGAATCTTTTTTGGGCTGCAGGAGGCCAATAACTCAGGTATCCTTTGTCCTTATTAAGGCCTCTAACATCTCTGGCCTTACAGAATAGGCAAGCACTACCATTATTTTGTCTTACAGCATCTGTTTCAGCAAGTATTTAGTTCAACTGTATCTGATGGGAAACCAAGGAAAGATTTTGTAGTATTAATTCCAGTTTCATCTAGGATGATTCAGAGCTGCAAGGAGATACCTGATTCCAGGAGAGATGCAAGATCTGAGAATAACCTCTGTTTTAGCATTTCCATTCCCTTTGCTCAGCATGCTAGATTCTCCAAATCCCATTCCCTCATTCTCTAGGTATTTGTTATTCCTAGGTACCATAGTATTGGGAATTTGGGTACCTAACAGGGGGGTAATCACCTAAAAGTTACATGTGGGAAGACATATCCTCACTAAGGCTAAACACTGGTACGTGGTGTAGACACAAGCTGCATACCTTCCTGAACTCTGGAGCTATTGCTAGCATCAGTGAATGAGAGAAAAATCTTTTCCTAAGCCCTTGTGAAACCGACTGGTATTACTATGTTTATTGTTCAAGTGAAGTTACGCACCGTTTTGGTTGACTTTCAACAGGTCTTCCCAAAGCTGCGGTGATTAACCACGAACGCATAATGCTAGCTTGTGGTTTGTTTGATGCTGGCAATGTTACCTCAGAAGATATTGTGTATACAGCTCTACCACTCTATCATAGCTCTGCCCTCCTCGTTGGAGTCCATGGATGTATCATGAAAGGTATTGTGCGCTTGACTAGTATGAACGAATGTGTTACTGTGCAGAATTCAGGCACAGATATGATCACAGATACAGTAAGCCTTTCCCTAGCTACCAAACTTTGAGATTAAATGCTTGGTTATACATGTCTCTGTTACCAGAGACTCCATAAGTCAAGACACATTCTCATTTCTCTGTTGTCTTCATGTGACTCGCACAGATCTTCACCCTATACAAATTTTATTTCATCACCTGAACAAACAGGATATATCTTATCTTACATAACAGCTCTTTGCACAGTTTTAGGGTAAATTAGTACAGAGTTTCATCCACAATAATAGCCTTTAACTTCTGCTTAATAGAAATAGAGATTAAACAAATTATTCAGCATGTCTTGTATTTCAGTATGTTTTAGGAAAAGTACTTCCAAAAGCCATATAAACCTAATTGTACAAGTTCTCTATGGTGTTGTGATAAGAAATTCTATACGGTCTTATGATATAATAAGAAGCATTCCTTCTGCTATTTGTTTTACTTCTTTCTACACAGGTGCAACTATTGTTTTGCGTGCCAGATTTTCAGCAAGGCAGTTCTGGGATGATTGCAGAAAATATAACGTAACAGTGATACAGTATATTGGGGAAGTACTTCGGTATTTATGCAGTGTGCCACAGGTAACGTTAACTGCCTTTCTTTTTTGGCTAATTAAATTACTGGGAATATTTATTTTATTACCCTTAAAGATCTAACCGTAAGGGGAGAGGAAAAAAAGCCCAACAAAAACTTTCCCTAACAAGGTCTGTAATCTCATTGCATACTAACATGAACTTTTTCAAAGGGAAAAAAAACCAAAAAACTTTTGGCTTGAATTAATCATTCTTTTGAATAGTGGAACAATGGCAATCCATTAATTGACACTCTGTTAAAATGGATAGAGAAAACACTTACCTTATACAAGCACTCCAGCTGCAAACCAAAAATGAGAAATTCTCTAGGAACCAGTGGACCTGTGTTTTGGGCAATGTGAATTTGGGGTTTTGTAGCTAAGATGTCCTAATCCAAGATAGTCAGGCGATCCCCAGGTGAAAGTATTAATGTGATTACTTAGAGAGTGCCCCCTCTAAAGATGCACTTAACGTACTGTCTTCATAGCGTACCTGTTTGTAGGCACTTTCCTGCTGAGATCCCTGCAATCATGTTAGTTAATCCTTAGTTTCAAAAATGTGTCTGCATAAAATGATTTTCACAGAGGTAGGCCTAGTGAACTGCAGTTAGATTTTAGATTGATACCACCTACTAAAACAAAGGTGGTATCAATCAATCTTCCTAGCACCATTTGATAACCATAAGCCAGAACAGAGAATCAGGTCCACAGTTTCTTTGTAATTTATGTATGTGTGCAAAATATCAAATATACAGAGGTTTGATTCTGATGTCAGAGATATGAAATAACTTTACTGGAAATCAGTAGGATTCCTCAGGAATCAGGTATCTAAGCAAGATTCTGCTATGCTTTGTATTATTTCCTCATGAGTTGTTAGCCCAAAATGAGCAGTTAAGAAAATAAAGTTTTATAATAATCAGAAGACTTGGCCTCTGGATTGGGCCACTAGTTTTAATCAAAAAGTGTAGGTGGAGGAGATTTAAACTGCGTTAAAGAAACTGGGCCTTGAAACATGTAGTTAAGGGGTGATGATAAGCTTCCTAATTTTAGCAGGCTCAGTCCTGCACTTACAATGGCAAAAGGGACTTCTTTTCCACCCAAACACCATTTAAAATCCTGTAAACATTTTGCTGAATTCAGGGTAAATTACACTCTTCTGCAGATAGTCACCACAAGGCTTACAAACAAAATAGTTTTAACATGGTGCCCGAGTTTCATTCTGGCTTTCTGCATAGAATTATTTCTTCTGTCTTCATCCAAATCAAGTTAACTGCTAACTACAGTTAGATATATAGCCTAACTTGCTCAGTAATTTCTTTTCCACATCAAAATCGTGAGCTTAACTCTAATGATGTTTGTACACATTTTGCTTCAGAATATGCTCAATACTTTTAGACTAAAGTTTCCTTCAGTTTTCCAGAAGTAGAAATTCTGCTTTCACTCAGCAGAAATGTGAATTCATGACTGTTTCTTGTTTCTAGAGAAACAATGATCAGGTTCACAAAGTCAAACTTGCCATAGGAAATGGAATAAGGGCTGATGTTTGGAGGGAATTTATCCGAAGATTTGGAAATATTAATATTTTGGAGTTTTATGCATCGACTGAAGGAAACATTTCTTTTGTTAATTACACTGGAAAAATTGGTGCAGTGGGAAGAGTAAACTGCCTGCAGAAGGTAAGAATAACAACAAAACCTGGCATTTTGTCCTTCCTGGTGAAGTCTGGTGTATTGCCAAAGGCATATACCAGGTCACTGGTATGACAAGTTGGGAAGAACCCAAGGCTCAGGCTCAGTTATGCATGTGTTTAGGGAGAAGATTCTCCCCAAGTAGTCTATAGCTGCCCATGCTAGATATCACAGATATCTCTCGCTAGTTTAGGCAAAAGAACACTTAGGCTCAGGACATCCAGTTGAAATGTGATGAATTTGGCTCCTGCTAAATAGAAAGCTGACTATGTAGTATAATTCTGAAATATTTTTCAAAGATTGAATATTCATGTATACGTTTTGCAAATTTTCACTAGAAAATCTTACGCTATGAACTGATTAAATATGACGTAGAGAAAGATGAACCAGTCCGAGATGAAAATGGATACTGCATAAGAGTTCCCAAAGGTAAAAACTCAACTCCTTTAAAAAATTTCAGAATGGTATTTACTTTTTAAAGTTACATCTCTTTGCATCACTTCTATCTGGAAAGATGCTAAGAATTGGCATTGAGTAAGCCAGGTTTTTAAATACAAGTTAGAAAATATGTAACAAATCACATACTACTGTAATACAGCTTAACGGAAAGGTAAAGTACAGTGGGGAATGTAGCATCTGTTTACTTAGATTTTAGTAACTTGTCTAGTTTTAATAATGGACACACTAACATTTTTGAGTACAGATCTTGACTTTCAGCAGGAGCTATTTAATTCTTCTCAGACTTTGTACTTAACATGCCACTAAAGAAACATTTGCAAAATAGAAAGCAGTTCTCTCTGCCAGTAGCAGCTGAAACTTTTTGCCATTGGCAACAGAGAAAGCACACATGAAAATACTTTTTTATAACATAACTTAATATCACTTTTCATAGGAGGGGTTTATATATTGGCACAGGCAAATCTGTGTTTAAACCATGTTGTGATACTTTTTGATTTTGTTGCATTCTGTTACATGTGTCGTCATTAACTGTGAGCGAGAACAGAAATGCTCACCTTCTCTGTGCATAAGGGAACAGGTGACAGGTTACAACTGTGTTAAATTCTCATTGCTGAGGAATATACCAGCTATGTTAAGAATGTCTGCCTCATAAACATACTCTCCCATGCCAACTCTCCCTACGCAGTCTCTTGAATTGGGATAAGGAGGGATGTGCACACATATATTCCATATTTCTATAAATGCACCCAATGTTTAAGTTGCTGAACTGCAGAGACGTGGAAAATATCTACAGTGTAAGAGAGAAACCCATGAAAAAATGTAAAAACACAGGCTTGATGGGGACAGACTGTAATTTATTTTGTATAGACATAAAATTCACTCCAGTGTATTGTCACATCCATGCAAAGCTCTATATAATGTGGGGTTGAGTTTCCATTTACATAAACATATGGGTGTTCCTGCTCCCTTCATAAATTACTGTGGTTCTAGCACGTGAAAGACCGAAGAACATACTAAGCAGCCTTTTGGTCTATTTTGCATTTAAAGTAAGCAAGCTGAACCCCAGTATTTGTTTCCTAAATCCAACTGAATCTTTTGGTTGGGGGGTGAAGCTGCCCCACGCCAGCTGAGTTATGTGGAAGTACCCCATACCAACGGTCACCTTCTAAAGACATGCCTGATGCTATGTGTAAGTTTACTTTGTAGACACAGCTCCTATTGAGTCAGGTGTTTTAAACTGAGGTTTATGAAGCCGTCTAGAGAAACAGGGCAACTATTTTCCACTTACAAGACAAGACCTCGGAGACTCTGTTCTGCTGCATTAATATCTACTAGCATTTTTGAAAGCTAGTGAAATGAGAGGACAAGGTGAAACTCGATCTGTACCACCACAATTGCTTTTAAAAAATGGTGATTATGACAAAATTCTCAAATAACTCTATAACATCTGCGAACTTCACTGATATAATGAAAATTAGTTATTTTTTGGCAATTTACACTGTGCTTTTTAAACAAATGTTTTTCCTCTTCATAGGTAAACCTGGACTACTGGTCTGCAAAATCACCCAATATGCACCATTTAGTGGCTATGCAGGAGCAAAACAGCAAACAGAGAAGAAGCAATTAAGAGACGTCTTCCAAAAAGGGGATTTATATTTTAATAGCGGTGACCTTTTAGTGATCGACAATGATAACTTCATTTATTTCCATGATCGAACTGGAGACACATTCCGGTTAGTTTATTTATTTAAATGCTTGTCACAAGAGAAAATTCTGACTGATTCTCAGGTTTGAATTCATATCCAGTGTTTCCTGCTGACTAACAAAGAGGAATTTCTGACTTCACTCAGAAAACGAGAGGACTCCAAGTCACCTCCGCTGTTGTATGTTTCCAATTTTGTTCAGTTATATACAGAGCCCACAAGAGGTTCAGCTTAGGGTGATGAATGAATGCTATTCTGAACAGTCAGAAACCAGTCACATTCATAGAACAAAACCATTGTGGTTTCACATTCACTTTACTTCTAAAACTCAGAAAGCATAGAGCCTAGCATGGAATATAAGGTAAGTAATATTTTGGGGTTTTGTTTGTTTAGAACCATTTTAAACATGATGAAACTGTGTTAAATTATTCTGAGATTTGAATAATCTGGAATGTGTTGTTGAATTTTGCAGCATGTTTTTCTCTACTTTTGATAATGTTACTTGTTCTAGTGCAAAAGTACTTTCTGATCTCAAGTTCAGTACTCACCCCATTGTAAAGTCAGACATTAAAACACTGGAGATCACCATGTGTAATACACATAGAAATATGACTACTGCCTGCTTATTTTTCAGGTGGAAAGGGGAAAACGTTTCTACAACNGAACAGTAGCCCTACTTCAGCTTATTTTTTTGTAAACTACATTTGATACATTCCATCATTTAAATGTACATTAACTAGCTATAAAAACATAGCCAAACATAGTATTAATGCAGTATGACAAGAATACTAACAGGAGAATGGAAGAACATTTGAGATTAAGTATCTTGGATATAAACATTGTTGTATCTTTTACGAGACTATAGCTCTGCAATTACTGTAGAGTGGGACAAACAAAATAGACTTGAATTTCTAGAACAAGAGCGTCACTTATGAAATTGATTCCTCCCTTTTTCACCTTTCTTTAACAATCTGAAGGGATGCAAGAAGTTCTGACATGTTTACTGCCTTTTTTCTACTCCTCAAAAATCTGAAATCTTTGAACTTTTATAAACTCTTTAAGTGCTTATAGCAGCTATTTGTTTTTCTTTTCTTTTTTTTTTTTTTTAACTTGAGAGGCACTGCTGCTAAAGGCAGATTCCCAGAGATATTGGAAGACAAAAGAGGGAATAGATAGCTTTACTCTACTTTCTTGTCTCCTGTATTTTAGAGGTCCTGTCCATGTTTCCATGCCCATGTTTCTCACCCAAGTTCTGCAGGACTCCCATCTAGCTCCTTGCTGCATTTGGGTTGTGATAGACAGTTAAAATGGAACCCATTCTTACAGTGTAATGTAGGGATCTGAAATCAAACAAACAAGGTTAGATTTGATTGAAATCCCAAGTATTGCATTGCGCAAGTGGTTTGGACTAGGTGGCATAATACGTTGCATGCCCTCAGTCTAAGGAGGAGAAGGAATTTTGGAGCCCTTATTAACTAAGTTAATAGATATTATCAAGTATAATAGATTAATTATTAATTCATTAACAATATTAATTAACAGGCATCACACTTTTCCAGAAAGGTTTCCAGACTATGGTCTATCATAACATGGGTCATGTCAGTGACAATCTAGTAATTTGGAATTGAAAGCTGTGTGAGAGATGCCACTCTTCCTACATCCACCATTTCCTTCCACCATTTATTCAACATGTGAGAGAGTCTCTTAATGTTATGATCCGCTCGCTATTTCCTTTACTAAAAGCAGAAGACATGAGAATAGAAATGCCCAGTGTTTCTGAGGCTAGAATAACAAGGCTGTTTATAAACCAAGATGATCTATCAGAACAGTGAATTTAATTGAAATAAATAAACTTTTCATTAACCATGTATGTCTCTGCTACACCTATTGATCGAAAATTAAAGCCTCTCTCTTTAAACCACTCTTGTTTTCAGCTGCTTTGTGGTAGGGTTAAACACACAGCTGTCCTAGGAGACATTTCAAAAGAAAGGTAACAACATAAATGGTCTAGAGTTCTTTATGTATTTCTTGGATTACACCCTAGATGATGAGGAAGATACGCTTTTATTCTTAACACTCATAAAACCACATAGAAGAGGTGTTAATACCTAATTATGGAACAACTGTATGGAAAAAAAAATTGTTTAAACTGGTTCTCACCTTACATTTGTGTAAGAACTGGGTGGATTGTGTATTTTTTTTTCCATTTTAAATGGCACAGAAATATTTGTACTGTAGTAATGTAGGTGGGTGTGATAGTATACATCACCTGAGAACTCATTAATTCAACACTCTAGATCTTGAATAAACAAATTGGAATGTCAGGTGTCATCAATACATGGTGCTAAAGGCAAACAGAAACAAGACTCAAACTGAAGAATGACTCACCTTAAATTAACATATGCTTGTGCTGTACTTCTCTTTAAGCATTAGATGCTACTTTCCATTTTCATTTCCTCCAGTAAGCGATTCTGTGAAAGTATTCATCTGGTTCTAATGGAAAACTTTGTGTAAGAGTATTACCTATTTCTCTTTGCACTACCTGTAATCCCAGAAAACAGAAGGAACACCAAAAGGTTTGTGTTTAAATGGTGTCCTATCCCTCAGCCACCAAAAGCGGAGGGAAGAAGCCTTCTCAGTATGTAGTTAAACAAGTAAAAAATCTGAAGTACTTGGATTTTTCCAGCACTTATCATCCATATGGTAGTAAACAATGGTAAACTGGGTCTTATTCTTTTCTGTCTTCTTTCTACATGGATGAGCTTGTCAGCACAACAAGTACAAGGATATTTGCCATGATTTATTATAAAGTAAATTAACCCACACAGTTAAATGCTGCTGCAGGCAGACTTCTGCCTCAGAGTACTGAGACCTGGTTTTCCAAAGACTTTCAGGATAATTTTCAGAATGTCCACCATCTGTAATTCTGATGCTAGGCTTTTAAAAGAGTTTGGCATCTAGCATGCTGAAGCCTTAAGAAAATCTCATCACCTAGATGTCTAAAGGAAAATATGTTAGAATGTTTTCTAAAGTGGCTTAGAAGGAAGGGTTCACTTATGGGGATGGAGGGTGAAGGTTAGCCTGAAGTTCAAATTTGTATATGAACTAGTTATTTGCTGTCATTATTCATTCAGGTTATGAAGGCAGAACAGGAATGGCCTGTATTCGACTAAAGGAAAACTGTGAATTTAATGGAGAAAGTACTTACAGACATGTTAACACGCACCTTCCAAACTACGCAAGACCTCGTTTTATAAGGATTAAGGTAAAGCAGTGTTCCTAAGTAGCTTTTGTGTTTCTGTCTGCATTGTGTTTTCTCTCTTTTCTAAGAGGACTATGGACTTCCTATACTAGCAATTCTCGAAAAGGCTGCTTTTGTCTCTCACTTGCTCTTGTCATTTACAAATTTGAAAGTAGAACTGCACCCAGATGTTTCAGTTCAGTCTGAAGAAAAAAAAAAACAAGTTGCATGAGCAGCTACAGGATACCTGGCACATTTTAACATACAAGATCAGGGAGATCTTTTAGTGGAAAACGCATTTCCTGTTGGCTTCCTTCAGCACAGTAACACAGCTGTGTTCTCAGTTTAGTGTAGCTCCCTCTACAGACTGGTGTGTGCGAGATAAAGATCCCCACACAAACCAAAGCTTGCAAGAGAGGCCTTAGATTTTTATCCTACCAATGAATAAATAGCCAAATTCTAAACTGAAGTTTAATTTGAATTAGGAAGATGTTGCAAGAATGTAATTTTCACTGTGCTTCTCAGCTATTTATTTAAAATAAACATTGCTCCTTTGAGAAAGGTTTCATATTCACTGAAATGATTCAAAAGGACTAACAGAGAGATACTAGCATGCCTAACTATTTAATCATCTTTTGAATTATACAAACAGAATAGTTGACCAGTCCAGGTAGTAGTTTGTCTTGCCATCCCATGTAAAGTACAGTGAGTCTTGCCCAGTCTCCAATTGCTGTTTTCTTTGCTCTTCACTTCTGATATAAATTCTGCTGGTTTCTGAGCCAAGAATGCAATTAAGTAATTTTCTGGATAGAACCCTTGATTCTGTCTGACTAAAAGCTGAAAACTAGTGTTTTCCTGCCTCATTTAAGTAGAATATTAAGGTAAGCCCTTCAATAATGTTTCTGTGGCCCCAGCACTTACATTCAGAGTAATTACCAGTGCACATATTCCACAGACCAGTTATCTGATGAATGCAAATAGTTTAGACCTTTACTAGTAAGGCTTTGACTTCTGTGCTGCATGGACTTTCTTTAAATACGATTCCCTTTAAATTTAGGAAGTCTAATCTAATTCCTACAATTATATGCTGACATTGATAAGGAGAGATGTAATTTTGTTTTGTAGAGTGCCATTGAACTTACAGCAACTTTTAAGTACCGTAAAGTACAACTAGTGGAGGAGGGTTTCAATCCAGCAGTCATCAAAGATCGTCTGTATTTCCTGGATGACAAAGCAAACCTCTATGTACAAATGACCCAGGACATTTATAACGCAGTAAAAAAACATCACTTCAGATTGTGAGCGTAAAAAAAAAAAAATATCTGTGTTTTATAATATTCAGTTTTTAAAGCATCTATTATTCTAACTTTGCCAGGAAATCCTATTTATGAATACTAGCAAATATCAGTATGTGAAATAAAGTGTGAATGTGAGATTGTTTTAATAAAGCAGAACTTCTCCAATTCTACTTGTATCTTAGCCTGGCTTCTTCTCTCCTTCATACCTTGAATCTTACCTACTGTGTATGGACATATTGTTAATGCTGTGATTGTTAATGTAGTGCACCTAAGCAGGTGAAAGGGTTTACAATATAAGACATCTTTATGCAAATACATTGATATTCATATTAAAGGATGATCTACTACATTAGTAAAAATTACATCCCTAAGTCAAAACATAAAACTCATTAAAAAGATCATTAATGAAGCTTACAGTCATCTCAAATTAACTAATCAAGAAAAGTCTGTGTTAGATGCTTATATCCATTGCAGCAGAGATGCCCTCATTTTTTATGCACCAAATAATACAGACACAGAATGAGAATAATTTATAAGAACTAAGATGCATTTTCCTTTGGGTACAAATAGACTAATGGCGGGCCAGATACTTCATAATGAGATGTGGCTTAGATTTCCCTAGAATTTAAAAAAAGGCAGATAATATTACAGAATGGAATAAAATCAATCTGTTCTTACTTGAAAGGACTAGCAGGCCAAATTTTACTGCTCCTTGTAACACATGCCTTAATATACCCCACTGTGAGTTTAGCTGATATTGTATAAAGGTATGGAAATTGTTCTGATACACCAGACTCATTGTTTGTATAACTTGAGAATAGTTGTACTGGGTCAGACGGCAGAGCCATTTGGCCGAGCACACTGCCTTCAAGGAGGGGTGATTGCAGATGTCTGGAAACAACTGTGAAGAAGGCAGTAAGCCTCTAGCTGTGCTTTCCCAGAATAATCTCCTAGCAATCATCATGCATCCTGACTCAACAGTAGTATCTCTGAATTTAAAGCAGCCTTCAATAGATTTTTCTCCACCCATTTTTTTAATTATTCTTGAAAAATATGTGAAGTCATTGGCCTCTTGTAGCAGTCAGTTTGTTTGCTGCATAGAGACCCTGTCTTCTGTAATGCTCCTTAGTTCTTCTGATATGAGAAAGGGTGGAATATCATTCCTACTCTTCCCTCATGCACTTGTGATTTACAGACCTTAGGTAACGCTGAGAAAGGCCACAGGTGCTTAGCAAGGGCAACTGCTCTTGCAGCGTGGTTGCATAAAGCCTCCTGTGCACTGTAATTGATCAGTGCAGATGGAATGGCAGGGCTGCTGTGTGTTTAAACTCAGGGAGTTTTAAAAGTGCCCTAGTACACCAAATTCTCGTAGAGAGGTTACAGCCTTCTTTTTGCACGGTTCAGAATTGATGTTGGCATTGTCTGCACACACAAATCCTCACAGCAGCCCTAGAGAGTTTAAGTCAAGGTAGTAAAAAGAAAAAAACAAAACAAAACAGTGCAAATAGAGAGCTAAATTGTTTACTGCCTACTGAGGCCAGCATATTTTGTGAAAACGGCTCTAGCCTAGCAGCTAGAAACTGTCCATTACCAGGACTGATAAGGCAGAAATTGGCGGTTTCTTTACCACAGTGTACAAACCAGAGAGTTTCGTGTTATATGCCTACAAGTTTTATTTGACATTTTAATCTATAATACATGAAGTTTCCACCAGTAAAAGCACAGGAATCTTCTCAGTGGTCACTGCCACTGCTTACATATTGAACAAAATAACATGTAGTATTGCATATGAATAAGCAAACTTTGGTTCTCTTTCTACCTGGAGAGGTCTTAAGGACCAACCTCTTGTACATGTTAAACAATGGCTTGCAGAGGACAACAAGGCAGCTGAAGGCCACACTGAATGCTACACTCTGGAAAGCTTGGGACACTGTAGAACTTAATTAGTTTTTTGAAGGCACTTTTTTTGAGCATCATCACCTCTTCAGGCAGCCTGGAAAGAATTCTGGCATTTGCATGAGACTCCTTGTCAGTGGCTGCTGCTTTGGGGTTACATTGCTCAAGACCACCAGTCATTGGCACGCTGTTGCAGCTAAGGGAACGTGCCGTCTTTTTCTTGCCTTGAACAGATAAATAACTGAATAAAAAAGAGGTTAACTTATGTTTGGTAACATCTGGGACATCTTCTGGAAAACAGTCATCTAGAGGATCCCCTTGACCTTTCACTTGTTGACTAATGACGCAGGTACTGGGACTTGCTGCTAACTTCTTAGGCTGAACTACTGTTTTTCTGGAAGGTGTTTTGTATTTTCCTCCATCTAGATAAAGCTGAGAAGCACTACTAATGGCATCAGAACTAGGCTTAACTATCATATTAGGGATTCTTGCCCCATCACCAGAACTGATGCAGTGCAACCCATAATTCTGGCTAACGATCTGGGATGCAGTGTGTTGAATGATGTTCCAGTCTTGCAGAATGTCTTCCCTGGTTGTGAACTGAGATGTTACAGTAAAGCGAATGATGAACTTGTCATGAATGGTTGCTGGAATAAGGAAGAGCCTGCCAGAACTGCTTAGTTCTTTCAGGAGTTTTTCTGTCAGCCAGTTGGGACCCTGTTTTAAGTATGAATAAAAAAAAATTTTAAAAAAATTAAAAAAATACTGTAGTTAGAATTTCCAGTGACATTCAAACATCTCTAAGAATTCCAGCATTACAAATTCTCACATGAAAGTTTATTCACAGTCCTTAATGTCTGGGGAGAGATCAGCTGTGGTCAATTCATTCCGAAGAGACATGCAAAAGGACCAATCTTTACCTTTAGACGAAATACAACCAGTCCAAGATGTCTCTTGGCAGGAATTTCAAAGAGTGGGTCACTTTTAACCAACGATTCAAAGAATTTGGCTGTTTCAGTACCCTATAATTAAGGAAAGAAGTAGTTATGTATCAGTTTTGTCACAAACCCACTGTAAGACACTAAAGTAATTAAAAAGAATTCCTTTCCTTACTAAAACACGTAATTCCAATGCATGAATGGTAGGAAAGAGAAGAATGACAACAAAGCTAAGAATTTTAAAGTCTCTCTTTGCCCAAACCCTTGACAATGAACAAGAGTAACTGGACATACATAGGAATTTTCTAGAAGAAGACTGAAAACAGAAAGTGGCTTCTCAGATTAGAGTCCTTTTGCAGCAACCATTGATCTACAATATGATCCCTTCTATTTACACTCCATCAAAGACTGAAGCCTATAAATTTTCATAGCAATGGGTTCAGCCATCCATCACAGCCTGCCTCCCAAACAGCTGCCACTTTGTCGCAAAGAAACCTTCTACAGATTAGTACTCAGTAATGTGCAGAAGGCAGTGACTTACCAAGTCGCTTTCCATTGCCTATTGCTTCCAAGAAGGGTACAGGAAATGTTTTGTCTACACAGTCAATCATTACAGATTACTTAAGAGAAAAATCAGCACGCGTTTAGTGTTCACATGCAAGCTTTGTGTGTGAGAGGATTTCTCTGACTCATCTTTGTGTCACTGACTTTGTTAAACTCGGCTACCAATAAACGAACATAGTACATTTATGCTTGCGTTGTTATTTCACGTACATGTCGGACATGAGCTTGAAGCTTTTTCACCCCAAAGGAACGAATCACAAACCACAGCTTCAAAGAACGAAATCGACGACTCAGTGGAATTTGCCAGTGCTGTGAAAACACAACAGTGTATCAATGTGTGCAAAACCAACAGAAAGGTGTAGCCCCTTTACACTGCTACATCTGTTGCTTCAGACTCAGGTCAGAAGTCTCCATTGACAGAAATAATTTCCTATTACTGAAAATCTGCTAAGCTTAGGAAATAGCCATCAAAGAAACACTATGTCTATACATTTTTCAGTTATTTGCAAAAATAAGATTCTGGCTGTTCCCCTTAGTCTATGGCCTAGATATGCTTAATATTTTAGTTAATTACCAGCTAATAACAACACCTTTTCGCATTTAAAGAGCATTATCAATTTAAGATGTGTCCATTTACATTTTAGGACTAGGCACTCACTTCAGTGCCTGTAATTTGCATACTTGGTGCCATCCCACATATTTTCCCAAATCAACATAAGCCATGAGAGCCGATACAGGGGTAGACCCTTCTAGAGGAAGTAACACCTACTGCATGGAAAAGAGTGACAACGCAGGTCAGAAATACTTCTAGGGAGCTACACAATTACACGCAGGGTCCTATTTAACCACAAGAGGGACTCATTAATATATTCCCTCCCCCTCACGTTCTCTACTAAAAAGCACTATTGATTTCAAGAAAACAATTATCTTTTCAGGTTGAGGGTGAGATCATAGCAGAAACAATTGGCAGCGAATATTCTTTTGTCTTACTGGACTGAAATCATCTGTAAGATGGATCTAAAGTGAAATGCCTCTTAGCTCTGAGTGCCTTAATCTGAAGAAAATCATAATTCATTCTTCTGCTGTTTCAGAGCATGGTGTTTCCATTGCTTACTCTTTTCTCTTGTTTATTACATGTCAGAAATACAAGAAAACCAGTCAAAATGCCATCAGTAGAAATTATTTCAGCAACACGATACACAGAAATGACCCTTCTAACTAAGGTGGCAACACTGGATCCCCATCTGTGTAAAAAGCTTAAGTACTTCGATCTGTATATCTGAAAGCAATTTTATAATTAATTTTCATAACCAGGGCTCACTTCAAAGTTTTACTATTTAATCTGCATTAGGATCTCAGTATAATTGGTTTTATGCTTTTATGTAGTAAGACCAGCTATAAGATAAGCACACTCCAGAGTGTGAGGAATTTCGCATTCTCTTTCAACATTTTGTAGGCAATTTTAAATATCAACTCAAATAACAACTTACCATGAAATCAACAGCAGCTCCTGAATTGGGATGTCTGAGGTAGACAGGGTTGACACTGAAGGTTTGATGTAACTTGTATTTATCTTTAACCCTATAAATTGTAGAATGAACTGTATTTAGCCAAGAATCGTGCAGAGAAAGACCTTGCAATTTGCATGTTGTCCTTTTGGTGTTGTGTTTTGCCTTTACTCACCAAAATCCAGTGCAGTCAAAATGAACCATCATCCATTTAGAAGGGTTAAAAGTAAAGGAATCTGCATATTCAATTCCATCCAAGAACAATCGAAATTCAGGACATACAAATGCTGTTCCTGCATACGCAGCATCAATATGAAGCCAGAGTCCCTCAGCATCACCTGTTGGAATTGAAATTGTTGTACATAAGGGACACAAGGAATCAAAGTACATGCTTAGTCTCTTCTCTCTGAAAACTAGGTGCATGTTTTTGCAGGAGGCGGACAGGCTGACAACAAAATAGCAAGGCAAGACAAACAACTGACAGTCTAGTTTTATTCTAAAGCTGTGGATCCAGAACCCCAAAATACTGGATAATGCTGAAATCAGACGGACTCTATAACAAAATTCACTATTCCGTATTTCGTATGAGTGAGACTTTTTAACATTTGATCTCTGTCACCTGCCTTTTTACTAAGTGAAACTCCCCAGTACAACACAGTTGCACAAGGCTAGAATGAAGACGCAGCAGCAAGCAAAAAGGAGCTGGAGGTAGAAGCCACACTCTGACCCGTAAGAGAAGGTGCTGCAGGTCTTCAGCAGCTACTTGTCAGAATCTATGCTGGAATGGAATCTGCAACCATATCAAATTTACCTACTGAACTGGTGGCTACAAAGGATTTCCTACCAAACACTACCTTCAAAACTCCTTTGCTAGGTTAAATA
>VZTL01043641.1:928-29048 GCA_013400535.1 Scopus umbretta
ATTAATATCTCAAGGTAAAACAGTAAATTCTAGGAAGTCTGTAAGCCTTATACTGGAGGCTAGATGTATTTTGTATTCCAAACTAGATCTATTAATTAACCTGCAGCCATATTAAACATTGCTCTGAAGTATACTTTGAAGTTGTCCTGCAGGTGAAACCCACTGTAATTACATATAACAGATGAACATAAATAATCAAGTAACCAACTAGGAATGATTAAAAAATAAATTAAGTGGTAGATTTTAATACAAAGCATCATATAAATGAGTTTACTCCCAATACATTAAAATCTCTATGAACTACTCATCCAAACGAAAAAGTAACAAGGAAGCTTTTTTGGGGGTGTGGTGTTACTAAATTCTGCAACTAAATGTACAGTCAAGATGCTCCATCATCAGAACTAGCTAAACCAGACATCCTATGAAATCATGTCCTGTGGTTAACCTAACTGTTAAAGGATGCTGTTGCACAGTACCTGCAGATTTACATCAACTCTGTCATGGTGCAGACATTCCCTGCACACTGTAGTCGTTTATCTTTGATAGTTTTTTGTTTAAGTCAGCTTCAGTCCTTAAATCTACTCACCACAGTTGCAGCACGGGTACTTGCATTACAGCAGTAAAAACAGCATTAATTCAGTCAGCTTACAGTGCCATGGAGAAGAAAGCACATGTTCCATTTAAAGTTTTCCCTGCAGCTTTTAGATTTCAAAAGTCCATGTAGAACATGAGCCCTAATAAGGTATCAACACCTACAGCATTTTTAATGGTGGATGAAGTGGCAGATGTCTCAAACAGGAACAGATTCTTTGAGATTTCAACCAAAATTGGTAGCATGGGGAAGAGATCAGTTGCAGTAGTTGGCTATCTCTCATCACACTCTCACCCTGTCAGTATCTTGTTTCTATAAAAAAAACCTCTACAATCAGATTGAAACTTCCTTTGTATTACATTCCACTTCCCTTCCATACTAGTAAAGTAGGGAAGACAATACTGAAACTGTGTAGAAAAATGGGACTGTAATAGAGCCAGGAATAAGTGGTTGCCCCTCTACTAAAGGATAACAAGTAATCATGTGCTCTTAGCCTCCAAGTACTGAAGAGTTTTTTTCTTCAGCTCAGTTAAATGTTCAATTAACTTCTGCCTCAGTCCTCATTTATTAGATGGGAAACAATAGCTTAAAGTTATTTAACTAGTGGTCAATGTCTGGACAGCTCATGGAAGTGTGTGACATAATTAACATTTAAAAAAATAATTTGAGAATCAACAGCCAGAAGACTGAGAACCAGATTGCTTAATAGCTACCGATTTTTTTTTTAGTGAGCACTCCAATATGCTTAGTCATTGAAAGCATAAATCTGATTAAATGCTGCAATAACAATTAAGACAATCCTAAAAGATTAAGTCATCCTGCTTTAATGATATCTGAATGTTTCTTTATTAGTTACAGGTGTGCCACTAAGTTGAGATGCAAATAGTTGGCATTAAACACACTGCACTTAAAGTCTTGTTTTATGAGACAAGATATGTAAGATCCGAGACCTGGCTACTCCCACAATTTCAGTCCTGCTTTTTCCAGTATAGTTCAGTACTGCTTGTTTGTTCCCTCTTTATTTCAAAGAAACCCGTAAGTTTTAATCAAGATTTTAGAAGAACTTAGTGAAACTTATAATTAAATACTCAAGATGCCTTTAATAGTTCAAAACCCAAAAGAACTGCAACATGTAGTCACCCTTCAACATGACCGTAAGTCTAACAGCTTTCCTTTAACATATATTCTACATCGCTGACCTAACTTTCACAAAGAAATGCCAGACCATTTTTTACTCAAAGTGAATTTTAATTGCATTCATCAGTGCAAGTCAAAAAGTATTTTATTCAAATGTTGCTTACGAGCACGAACTGATACTGACACTCAGATCTCTTCTGAAAAAGTTCACTGTGCAGAGAAAGACAGCTCTTGAACTTACAGATTTCACAGAATCATTTTGTTTTCAGTGTTAGAGATAATACCCTATTTTTAGGACTTTGACAGAAATTAACTATGTTGTACCAAATTAAGAGTTGAACCAAGTCACTACAGAGATTTTTTTTTTTTTTAATTATTTTCAAAATGTAATGATAACTTACCTTCAAGTTTAGCTCCATAGTGGTATTTTCCACTACTGAAGTGCGGTAAGGAAAATATAAGTGAGCCCAATCCTAGCATAAATGCTGAGAAAGCAAGCCATCGTGGTTTGTGGCCTCTTTCTCCAAAGAAAGATACAAACAGTGACAGTATACAAAAAGCAATGTCATAGCTTGCAGAGATTAAACCAGTGAGGGAACTGTTCAACTCATAACGCTTCTCAATCGTTGAAATACTAACGTTAATCAGGCCATTTACCACAATACCTACAAAAAAAAAAAAAGGAGATAATTAGTCAAAGATACTTTAATTTGATACAGTTGCAAGGGTAAACTTACCATTGTGTGATGCAAGAGTTAAAATGAATATATTTACAAAGCTACATTTTAAGCTATTCATTAGCTTTAAAATCTAGTTATATAGTGGACTGATGCAGCGCCAACTTAAGCCAGCCAAACTGCACAGGACCTATTCAATTTTGTTCTCTCCTGCAGGCATTAAAGATTCAACATTCAAGCATTAAGCCAGCTAAATAGTATGCCTCTAAGTGTCATAAGATACGGTACAAATTAAATGAAAATTAGTCAAGGTTATCACCTGTATTTGGAATACAAGCTACGACTGAAGCAAGTTGAGGACATAGCTTTCAAATCATGATTGTCAAACAAACATCATTTCCTTCTTGCTACGACAAAGGGAAGATACAAGAAGGCTTTAACAGACATCCTTCCTTATTAATATAAAAAAGTGCAATGCCTTTTAAAAAAGTCTTTGCAACTGTTTCAGACCAACTGAGGTGATTTACTTTAATTGAGAAAAAATCTGCCCTCTGAATCTTGAGGTTCCCTGAGGAAGTATCAGGCAACCTGGAAAAAAGGCCTTGCACAAACTGCCAGGTGCAGGATAACTCCAAACGACTGATCCAGAGGTAGAAGCAAGTAAACTGCGATTGCCAGCACATGCTCATACACACTGTCCATTTTTACAGAACTGTTGTTTGTAGATACTAACTTGAACCTCCTATCCTGTCTGTATGTGAAACACCAAGTAGTTAAACTTCCAGGAATTTACTTTCAACAGTCCCAAAATAGGATTCTGTTACAAGTGATGCACAGCTGCACTGTGCCAGATAACTTCACAGTAGTCTAATTAGACTGTGCCTGTAATTAAATATATACCCTGGAAAAAAGTTAAGAAGTCTTGGAGTCACAACTGCAAATAAGATTGAGTTCTGTAACCCCAAAGATGACTGATAAGCAGCTCTCATAACACAGGCCCTACAGTTATCCTTCCTCTTTCTAAAATTCAAACACAATTTCTCTACTGTCATTCCAAGAACAGAAGGGCAGATGGCTGGGGACAGCAACAGATTTAAGTTAGTTTTCAACAAACACTGTGCCATCCAGAAGTGCAACTACACAGGCTGAACTTCAACAGATCTGCCCAGAGTGCCCTACATATGAAAAAAATATTACTCCAAATCTGTTATCAACCACCTGTTTTCTTGCAAGTACCATCCCCACCATAACTAAACACTTCAGCTTTACAGAAAGGAGGCAGTTCTTGGCATAGTCTTAATTTTCTAATACCCTGCTACAGCCTCGTTATTAAGGATGACAATTTCACCCATCAGCCTGACTACCACACTTAAATACATATGGGATTAACAGAAGTTTTCAGGTGTTACTCTACTGGCATTACTTATACATTTGGCAGCTTTCTTCTTTTCGTCTTAAGGACCATTGACCAAAGAACAATACTAGCATGAAGGAATGAACAAACAAGTTCTTCCCATTTGTCACCACTTCAAACATTTACTAAGGCCTTAAAACATTCACATGAAGTAGGCATGCTATGTGGCAAGCTGATTACAGAACTCAGAGGTCTTTTACCTGTAGTTTACATTGCCACCTTTACTTTACATCCTAAAAACCATAAAACCTTGCAGTTAATTTTATTGTATAATTAGATTTCATCTGTAAAAAACGTAGATGTGATGAATGGCAGCCTAACTTCTCCAATGCCACCATCTAGGGATTCATCACTAAAGTCTCTTCAGGAAAGATGGACCCTGGCTGATACTAACTTGATCTGAAAGACAAATCCTACAAGGACATCTCAAGACTTAAGTACTAGTATAGAAACTACTTTTTTAACTATTCTCATCCAAAACCTTGTTGTCCTGCCACATCTATTAGAAGTTTAGGTACAGTGTGTACTGACCCACAAAATCCAGATTAATCATAAACCAACTTCATTTGCTCAAATGGAAAACAAGAGTATTTTTTTCCTTCACCCACTTAACAATAAAACATGCTCTATAGTTGTTCTAAGTATGGTGGCTTTAAAGCAGTGGTATGCAGACACACGATTAAAAAAGAAGAAGAAAATAATTGAAAAAGTCTTTCCAGTAATAAAGCTAATCAGGTTTTAAAATATTAGTGCTATCCAAAGTTTTCAGACAGATTAGACTGGCCCAGTCTCAAACAGTGGTTCTGTTGTTTTGTTTAATAAAATTATTACTGACATGAGGAATGAACAGTCCTTCTTGCACTCAAAATAGCGAGATAATTTCTACCTTGTTTGCTACTACAGCTATGAACTGCAGCATATCTGGTTATTGTATTACAAGAAGCAATCATACATTTATGCAACTTTAAGTGCCATACAGAAAGCAAGTATTAGTCATGTAGCCATGTTCTATGCAAAGAAGTGTTTTCTATTCTGGAAATACAGGTTTCACATGTACTGGAAACAGAAATAGCCAGAAATGAAGAGTTAAGTTTCACCTGGAATCTTCTGAAAAGCTGAAATACAGCAAAACCGGGTGCTAATGGTAACTCTAGGGCAGCTAGAAAATACCCTAATAAATACATGCCTTCAGTCAGACACACACATATAAAAACCTACACAAACGGACCAGGTCACTGCAGATAACTACCTATCATGTTCACTCATTGTGTTAAAAAGTCTAGTGTAACAACTTATATACATCAGACGTGTGTTAAGCATTACTTTACTGTTCTTTAGCACATTATGAAATAAACTTTCCTAGAAGTATATTAGCATTAACAAGTTTTATAGATATATTTTATCTTCCCCAGCGATGGTTTCCGAAATTTGGAGGGTAAATTAAATAATTACACCCAAAGCTAGAGTACAGTAGAAGCTTACATAACTTCAAAATCCCAGTTGTGTTTTGTGTGCTTTCGTCTAAACTGTGAAGCTGCAAGACCTGAATATTTTTTCAAAGCTTCACATGCAGCTCTGAATTTCTTGTCTGAAAATGATTCTCATTTTCTCTGTTTCTCAAGAAGAGCTGCAGTTTGAGTCTTCAGTGCCCAATTTCCTTTCTATGATTCAGCCAAAGAAAAGGTACTTGTTCAGAAAACCCAGATAACACATCATTAAGAATGCCACAAGGTCTATAATAGATATGCCTACCTCAGCTTTCAAAACAAGGATTAGAAGTTTCCTTACATTAAGGCCCTAAATCTGAACTAGATCAGATGGGTACCTCTCTGAGGTCTGGCATATATCTACGGTTAGCTAACAGGACCAAGACCTGATTAAGTGGCATAATCAACACCCACAGCACCCAAAAGGGACCACGGTCTTATTCTTATGATACAAGACATTTTTAGGATTGCATACCTATCCATGCTACTAACAGATAAAATTTAAATTATACTGGATTATACAGCTGAGCAGACTATCAGATCAGCACAGCAAACTGGATTTTAAGAAATATTGCTATAGCAAATTTAGAAGTGCTAAATATTCAAGACACTTTGTCTAGTGTAATATCATCTGAAACTTTTCAGTGTCACATTCAGGGCATTTTTGGTTGCCTACCCATATTCTTAAGCTACAAAAACATACTTGCATGATCTAAAATTCTTCTACTACTCAGCTGCCACTGCAATCCGCTATGTAAGAAGTTCTTCCACCCACGCCTTTCTTTTTACTATGTTAGAGAAAATATATTTGAGCTAACAGCAAGACAACTGCAACAGTAATCACCTCCTGGTCCTACCAGCTGTAGCATGGGCTTTCAAACACAAGCAAGGAACAACAGGCTCTGCCCAAAACTCTCTAGATACTGCTTTTCTAACACAACACGTGTATAATAAGAAAAGATCAGATTCAAAACAGGTTGAAATCGGAAAGACTTCACAGAAACACATACTGAGAGACACTGGTTCTTCTGATTTTCCAAGTAACACGTAGCAGTCAGATCCTTCGAGGTTTTAAGCAGAACCTCCTGCTCAGTTCTCCTCAGACCATCCCAGTTACCTCAGGGTGGTTCCAGGCAGGAACACAACCATCTATATCCCACCTGCCTTTGGCATAGGCTGTCTGCTCTTCTAGCACTGAATCTCTCCTTCTATATCTCCCCCCATCCCTCTAAAGCAGGCTCATTCTTTATGAGCAACAAGGACAAGCTTTAAAGCCTCATAATTTTCCAGGAAATACAGTTTTCTTTTGTAGATAGTTCAATAAAGTTGAAAGGTTCCAAACATTAATCCAATAGCTCAATCTGACAGACAAATATCCAAGCTTTACAAACCTCAAGTTTGTACATTTAGCACACTAATGCTTCCCCTCCCCATCTCAGCTGTAATTACTGCTTTCCAAGCCCAAGGCTTGCCAAGGGCCTAACAAATTTTTTTACAGAAACCCACAAATACAGAGAAGAATAAGCTGAACAACAGGAACTAAGAGCAAGCTAAACTTCAGGTTCACCCCGAGATTAAGTTAAGCTGTTAGTTAAGTGTTAGAAAGGCAGCTGCACTGGGATCCACAGAACAAAACCAGATTTTTTTAAAGCTATCTTAATTACCCAAAGTCCTTCCCAACCATGCCAAGGTACTTTTTTAATTGGCAAGCAGGTAACAAAGTACATGCTAGGGCACTACAGTTTTGTCTATTGGTTTATATAATGTATTTTATTCCCTGGCTCATATGTCTCAACCTATGAGGCACGTATGGCACACTACTTCCCTGCGAGCAATGGGGACGCAGTATAGACATGAGCATGAAGCACAGAGCTGATGGGACCACGGACTCTAGCAGTGGTCAAAAAGGTAGGCGGTAAAAGAAAAGGAGGAAGAGCACAGACAGTAATACTGCATGAGCAACTTCCCTATCCAGGGCAATAGGGGACTTTCTTCCCTAGTGAAGCCACTACTGTCGCTCTTCAGCAGCAAGACTCTTAACAGCTGGAAGAACCCTGCCTCCCGTCACTTGCCACCCAAATTACCACCACTCATCCCCTGCCTTCCCCAGCACAGGCTTCCCCCGGCTTCCCCCACGGCTCCAGGATGGAGAGCCAGATGGGCCCAGGGCAGCAGAACGCCTGCAGGGGCCGGGTCCCACAGGGAAGGCGGAGAGGAGGACAGCAGGCCTGTGGCTCCGGGCAAGGTGGCCGGGACAGGTTACCTTGGAAGATAGCCAGGAGGCTGTAGGCAGCCAGGTAGCCCTCTGGGTTGTTGCAGAGCTGCAGAGCCTTAGGGGCGCAGCGGCCCCACCCGCAGGGCCCCTCGTCAGCCTCAGCCGCCGCCACAAGGACGCCGGCACACGCCCCAGCGGGGTTCGCCTGGCGCTGGCGAACGAGGTCGGGGCTGGGCGGCTCAAACACCGGGTTCTCGAGACCACCACCCTTCATGGCGACANGTTCCCGCCGGCCGGCCGGAGCGCTGCTTTGGTGGTGTCGCCTCCGGGCCGGCGCCGGGGAAGGGGCGTCAGTGGCCGTTGCCGCTGCCTCGCGGCGCAGCGCCCCGCTCCTGCCCCTCGGCCGCTCAGGGAAACGGCCTGCTGCCCCGCCGGGCCCTGGCCGGGGCTCTCGGCCGGCCCCGGCCGGTCCACATTCGGCTTCGCCCTCGCTCTCGCCCTGGAGCAGTGCGTATCCCCCGCGCCCGGCAGCCGCCTAACGTTAATAGCAGCGATTACTCTGAAATAGCAAAGTTCACTCTGAAAACATCAAAAAAGTAAATCAAGCGCCTGAAAAGAGTCCTCATGAATGTTTCTTCCGGGAAACCAAAAATTTTGAAAGGTTCTTTTGTAAGTGTTGGCAAAAGTGAAAGGGATGTTTTTCCAGATACGGTACTTTCCCACTTCAGGCAAGGGAGCTGGCACATGACTGGCTCGGGTGTGGAAACCTGTCTCCAACAGGGAAAAAAAAAAAAAACCAAACCAAACCAAAAACAAACCCAAAAACAAACCCCCTGGATAATTGCAAATGTCAACCTTTGGAATTATTATTCCTCTACTGTACCACAGAAAGTTTCCCCCGGTGGGAGTTTCCAGTCATTGAACAAGTCATTCAGTTGCAGACATCAGCCATGAGAATTTGTCAAGTGTACAAGGAAGTGCCAAGTTTGCTTGCATATAGTGGGAATTATTTTACTCATCTGCACAAGAAGAACTGGGAAGGAGTCCAGGGGTCAATTCACCACCACCACTGGTGTCAATCTCTGAGTGGTACAGAGTTAGTCCTGAAGAGTCCTTCCCATTTCAAGAGTTCAAAACATTTTAGAGACAAGTGAAATAAGACTGAAACAAGACATCAGCAGTGGCTTTGGTTTCACAGTGAAAGCCAGGGCATCTGTCCTCCTGACTTCTCAACCATCCTTGCTTCCCCTGGTGTCACAGCTATTCAGACAGAAGCACACATTTTCAAGTATTCATTATCAGCACAGAAACTACATGGAAATGACCTTCTGCCAAAAAAAACCCCACCCAAACCAAAAAAACAAACAAACAAAACGAAACAAAATGAACTCCAGTAGGTTAGAGAAGAGAATATCTGTGTAGATAAATTGCAAATGAGAAATTGGCTGCTCCTGCTGCTGCTGCAGCTTGCAGGGGCAGCAGGTGGTATCTGGAGCTGGAGGGCCATGGGCTTCCCTGGCAGCTGGGCCTTCTCCACCCTCCTCCTAGGCCACCTCAGGGTCCCTCCCAGGTGCTGCCCTAGCCCCACAGCCAGCAGTGACCTTTCCGAGCCCACAGGAGCTCACATAGCTGCTCCACAGTGAAGCATTCCTCTGCTGGTCACTGATGGCCCCCAAAGCCTGAAATTAGCTTATTATTTTCAGGCTATAGTCTGGAATGTTTTTTTTCTCAACTAGTTACCAAGATATATCCCAGTTAACAGCCTCTTGAGAGGTCTAAGGATGTGCCTAAAGCAACTGGCACACTAACCTGTTTCAGGAATAGCATATTAGTAAAGTCTTCTTTTGCCTGTGCTTGTTTGCATTTTATTGATTTTTTTTCTTCCCCCTAATTAAAATAAAGTAGGACACATCATATGAAATAATATCCTGATCTTTGCTAGAGTGCTTACATGCTAGAGTAGTAAGAATAATCCACAAAATTGCTGAATTATTATACTGCTAATAAGACACAAAAATCTCCCTTGATCTGCCAGGTCAGTTAAGTTTGTTGTTACCTTTATTGAGTTGTTACCCTCCGAACATGATGGTTTTGGTTTTGTCATCACAGGAAGGTGACAGAAGGGATGGGAAAAAGAGAAGTGAATGGAGCTCCCTATGAAAAACAGTGTGTTCAGCTGAAGCCAACAACATTTTTAAGAAAATTGGGGAGCTAGCATTGTGGTGTCCGGTCTAGGCCTAGTCTGGGAATTAAATAGGGAATTGAATAATCCAGGGAATTAAATAGGAGTGAACTCTCCAGAGTTTATACCATGTTAGTAGAATACAGATTTTAGGAGAAAGCCACAGGGATAGGAAGAGAGAGGGAATAAAATACAATGTATTTTTGTACTGGTTATGTTGCCTGAGTGATACTGTTGTTCCTCAACAAGCAATGTGCAGAGAAATGAAGTAGATCCAACCAGCTTTTATGAACTACTTTAATATGAGACATTACTTAAAGCTATTAAAGAAGTTTAAATTCCTGACGTTCAAGATTGGGTACACAACCTACCTGGAAATGGCAAAATACAACTGGTTTCTATCAGAGTATCTAGGGTGCTCAGATAAAAGTGGTAGCAGACTGTGAGATGAAAAATCTGTTGGACTAGATGGAGGTTGCTCACAAGGGCGGCAAATGTGACCTACAATTTATGTGTGTATTGCTATTAGAGCTAACTGAGAACTGCTAAAGTGGTTCTTCAAGCTGCTATCCACCATACTGTGTACCATTTGGATCCTCAATTTCCCAGAAAACACTTTTAAAGAAGACGTGCAGAAAGATCACTAGAGAAGTGTATTTTCCAACAGAGAATTGGAAGAAACAGGTTTGTTCAGTCTAGCAAAGTGAAGTGCTCCATGAAATAATAAGCAACCATAAGAAGGACAAAAGGCAACATAAAATTTTAGAACAAATGAACAAACTGACCATAATTAATTTTTTCTTAGAAGTTAGAAGGCTTTTAATCTTCAGTAGAGGAGAGTTTTGGAACAAACTTCTAATGGATTTAGTGAATTCTAAAAATTTAGATGCAGCTTGATCAACCTATGAGTAGGATCAGGACATGAGAACAGATTAACTACGGGGTCTTTTTCTGATCCAAAGTTCCTGTGAAGTGGGAACAAGAAACTATATTCTAGAAAAAAAATGATTTTTAACTCAGAAGAATATCATAAAATTCATACTGGAATACCTTGTAGAGAGGCCAAAAAGTATTTTAAAGAAAAAATTGCAAAATTTGAGGAAGGATTATAAAATGTAGCTGCCTTCTAACTTCACAGTATTGTATTTGATCAGCTGCAGCTTCTGCAGTCTCACAAGTTGCAGGAGTTCTCCTGTTGCATGGTATTATGGTGTGTCACATTTTTGATCCTACATAAACCCACTATAAGAATGCTACATAAGACCTGTGGGTTTGTTTAAGAAATAGAGTTGTATTTTTAAATGTCTGAGAACGGCCGTTCTCTGAATTACGGAAGTCATTGAGTTTTTGCCATCAGTTAAGCCAGATAAGGCAAAAAATGTATATTTAAAACCTTTTTTCCAAGCATCTTAAAGCCATCCCTTCTCATTTAGAGGCCAAGCGGTGCACAGACCCACTTTCACCTTGTAAAAAGATTCTTTCCCAGAAACATGGCATAATATTTTGTCAGTAAAATACTCCCTTTGACTCCACCAGCTATAAAATAAGATGCAAAGTAGATTACTTAATGTTTCAGATGTCAGATTCTTTCACAACTTTATTTCTGATACTTTGGCACTCTGAATAAAGTCCTTCTCCTCTGTGGATTACTTTATCTCTATTGTGGTAGCACTCTCCACATCATTTTCTGTTACTTGGCCTAGGTCATATTTCACTCAAAGGAAGTTGTGGGAAAAGTGCTACCTTTTTTAATGAAGCATCTTCCTTTGTGTCTGCTTTTTTGCAGTGAAGAAAAGCCTTGGGTCTTGATTTTTTATCTGTTTAATGGTATTTAAAGATGCAATTAACACCTCTACCAAGTGTATTTCCCTGTTTTGAAGAGGCACTGGGATACGTTAGCAGAGAGAGTCATAACAGAGTAGAAATTAGCCTGCCTGCTTGGTTTTCAGAACCAGGAATTTAATACAGTAGTTACATTTTCTCTCGACTACCTTCATTGTTCCATATTTCTAGTAAAAACTTGATTCCATTTAAGTCCTGATGATGTGTTTGTTTCAGAAACAATGTAAAATCTCGCTTGTCTGTGTGTAGTTTTCTAGTTATTTATGCAAAAATGATGTGGTTTTGTTTCTTTTTGAACACATCTATTCTTTTGAAAGTGAACAAAGCAAACCTACAGCTGTATACTCTTCTGCTGTAGGATCTGAACTAGTTCAAGGTATCTCTACATTACACTGTGCTTCAGGGAAGTCATGTGCTTCTGCCAACACAGCATTAACCTCTCCCTGGTTGTTTAGAGTCTTGTATCTATGTTAATTAAGGTAATTTAGCTCTTAATCTGCCCTGTGTCTAATTTCTAATTTCAGTATAGGCGCAAAGAAGCAACATCAGCTTTCTCCCTCTTTTGAATATATGGCAAGAGAGACAATTTCTTAAATTACTATCTTTATTAAAGCATTAGTAACGGATCTTCTATTCTTACTTTTGTGCCATTTTCATTGTTTGAAGTCCAACCAACTTATCCTGCAGTGAAATACATTTAAGTGTCTGCAGGTTTGTTTATTTGGTTAGTGACAATAAAGGGGTTAAACTGATATGCTACAATTAATTCCTATAATTATTCCCATCTGTCCAATGAATATGCCTCAATGTGAAAACTCAAGACATCTCCTGTTTTTATGTCAATGCCGTAATCTTTTACTTCTAATCAAACCTTGCTGGTTTTCTGTAAATTTCATGTTCTTTGACCTGTAAACATATTCAGAGCTAATGTGCCAAATCCTTTACGACAATCAATTTTTCACATAGTAAGTTCCACAGAGTTTTTTCTACCCTTGGAATCTAATGAGTAGATGAATAGAGAGGAATTAAGTATTTCTTTTCTTTTCAGAAACACTAGTTTCAATGTTTTCTAGAACTAGTCAGTCTCTTCTGTTTTCTTTTTTGCCTGGTTCCCAGTTTGAACAAAAACAAATGAAATTTGATCCACCTCATAGTTTGTTTCAATAGCAAATACGTGACCTCTAGTGGCAGGCAGTTAGTAATGATTTATGATGTAAAGTAAATTCTGCATATACAGAGCAGGAACAGGCAAATCCGCAAACTTTCTCTCTTAAATGCTATGCTTACCATGACGGCAAATCCTCTTTTTTTGGCAGTGAATTTAATCTATTTATAACATTCATATAGTAAATGAAAATGTGCACCCCTTCTGTGTTCATTCTGCTTCACTGGCTTCATCCTCACATCCCTTCTACTCAGCACTGGTGAGGTCACACTTGGAGTAGTGTGTACAGCTCCCCCCAGAATGAGAGAAGTGGAGCTAACAGAGAGTGCAGCAAAGGGCAAGTACAATGATGAAGGGACTGGGAGCATCTCCCCTCTGAGGAAAGGCTGAGAGAGCTGGGACCGTTCAGCCTGGAGAAGAGGAGGCTCTGGGGGTGGAGGGCGATCTCACCAATGGCTATAAATACCTGAAGGGAGGGTGCAAAGAAGACAGAGCCAGGCTCTTTCCAGTGGTGCCCACTGACAGGACCAGAAGCAATGGACACAAACTGAAACACAGGAGGTGTCGTTAGAACATCAGGAAACACTTTTCGCTGTGAGGGTGACCAAGCATTGGGACAGGTTGCCCTGAGAGGCTGTGGAGTCTCCATCCTTGGACATACTCAAAAGCCACCTTGATATGGCCTTGGGCACCTGGCTGTAGGTGGTGTTTGAGCAGGAAGATACACCAGATGACTTCCAGACATCTCTGCCAACTGCAACCACTCTGTGATTCTGTGATCTGTCACAAAAAAGATTTCAGCAGAGGAAGAAAAAGTGCATTTTTTGGGGTGGGATGGTATAATTCTCTTGTGTCACAGTGTTAGGTACTATTGACTTTGCCTCTTTACTATCAGAGAACAGTGCTATGAATGTGCATCTAGAAAGAGATTATATCAAGTCTCTCCACTTGGGATTTTAAAAAAAATCTTTGAAAGAAATGAGTACAGAAAGAAACTTGCTAGTGTGTTAGAGATGCCACTGCAAAAGCAGTCCAATCAATATTCAAGCTGTACAGGCTGTATAGTTAAAGTTTCAAAAATAGGTGACAAAATCATATGATTGTTAGATTTGGGTAGTTTTAATGCAATCTTGATGTCTCCTGTTTTAAAAACTTACAGAAGAGACACCTTAGTTTTCTCAAGAATCTCAGATTTTTATGAGAAAAGGATGTTTTCAGTTCTGGAAAATCCATTGTGTTTTAAGGGATGGATCAATTGATATGACATTCTTTGCAATTCAAGGGCTCAAGATTATATTGGTTTTGTAGCAGTTTTGCAAATTACAGCCACACAGTGCATAAACAAGGGTCCTTATCAGCTAGGTACTTCTGTCTAGATATCGTGTATATTCAGATAAATATATAAATCCTGAATTTGTTGCTTTGGTTTTCAGAAGTGTCTTAATGTCACATATTTCAAATTGTTCTAGCCTTTTACAGGAAATATTTACCATTAAGTGTAATAAAGCTGAAATTACACAATTCTGCCCCATGTTTCTACTGGTGCAGCATAAACTTGACTGGGGTTTTTCAAGGATTTTCCCTCTTTCTAAGTATATAAAGCTTCTGTTTGTTTAGGAGACTTAAGTCTGATTTCATTCACTAACTATTATCCTCCTGGCCAAAAATAATGTTTCTGTGTATGATACTTGGACAGATGCTTCTTTAGTTGATGTGCTTAGGGATGATAATTATATATGTGAAATATAAAAGTTGGAAAGTATTACTATGTATTACAAAATAGAGAATTTGTGCATGAAAATTAAATTAAATTAAATCGATGGACTCCCTGGAATATCTCTATCAAAAAAATAATCTATTGACAAATTAAGCTTTAAAAAATTGCATTGCAGAGACAAAAGTCTAAAAATGAAGCTTTCCAGTTGATCACATTTTATATTTCTCTTAACCTGGAAAAACAACAAAATACTGATATTAACTTTAAAAAGCAAATACAAAAATTAAAAGCTGTAATTGCAAAAAAAAATAAAAATTGAAAACTCAGAGTCAATTGCGCTGGAGTTTTTAGCTGCAAATTAAGCAACTTTCCTGCTCAGCAGTCCACTAAATATCAGGTTGATCAAGTAGATTTAATTCACAGCATATATAAAAATAGATATCAGGAAAAAAAAATAAACCTTTTGTATGTTAGCTCTTAACAAATGTGGTAGACAAATTATGAAGTTAAGCCATAACAGGATTTTTTTTGCAAAGATTCTCTAGTGATTAAGTGATTTATTTGACTGTAAAATAAATGTTGATCTTTATTAAGTGGTTTATTTTTAAGGAGAAGTTATAGAGAAAATTATAATTTTTGAGGTCCATAGCACAATAATTTATATTACATTTTAATTTATACATAGAATTGTAAAATAGGAGTTGTTCAGGAGAAACCTTTATAGCACATTTCCATTTCTTAATTTCTGATTGAGGGATTGTATCTGCCAGATTGTAAAAGTTGCTTCATATACAGTTTAGTTTTTTACTAGATTTTTGTTTAGACTTTTGTAATGAGTAATGTAATGGAACAAGAATATTTCTGTTTTGGGGCACATAACTAAAATACCCCAGTCATTGTCTGTTTTACTGAAGATGACCTGTTAGGGAAGCTGAAGCTCTGAGAAAACAGGAGGCCAAACTCATGGCCTTGCATCAGCTAATCACACTCATATTTTTACATCATACACTAAATTACTAAAGTAGGTGATGTTAAGTCTTGCAGAAAGAAAGGGCTGCATTCAGCATAAGATTGAAAAAAAAAAACCCTTATACTAAATCTATTCAACAGCCAAACCATAGTGACAGAAGAGCAATAGGGTGGAAAAGGATAAGAGGATTTCCAGCCTTTAGTGAATCACTAAATACAACAGGAGACCGTATAGCACACCCATCAGAAGTGGCATGAGACTTATCTCCAACAGCAACATATGGCAAGATTTTGACAGATCTAGGGGCATTTCACACTGTCACCAGTTTCTGGGATCCAAGTTAGAGTAGCTTGCTTGAATTCCCAATAGTTTGTTAAGCATAATCTTATTCTGGGCAAAACAAACACTCTGCCTTAGCAGTCTAATCAAGGAATTATTGGTAGTCCAATTACTGTGGTTTTAAAATTCATAGTTCAATTTGTATACAGTTAAAATGACATGCACAAACTTCTAGTGTCCACCCCTTTCTTTGGTGTTACATTCACTCTTCCACAGACTCTCTGGGTCTTAAGGTTGATGGTTTCAGTTTGGATTGTGGGGGAGAGTGTAGCAAGCCATTAGCATCCTGAGTCTCCAGGCAGGCCAAGTAAAGGCCCTGCAAAGCCTGACAAGTCCTGAGGTCTGTCCCATCAGCTAGACACAAAGCCTGTGGCTTGTTACATGCAATGTCAGCCATATTTACTGGGCTAGAAGGCCGCTATGCTATTTTCACCTATGCAACTCAGAAAAGGATGTTGTAAAGAGAGGCCTGGGAGAACAAGACATCTTATGAATCTATCTACTACTAGTCAGCACCTCTCAACCGGTGAGGATCAGCTGAGGAATGAGCTAGGAGTCTGTTTCTGGCATGCTCAAATTTCCCCATAAAAAGTCTGAATTCTCCAGGCGGAGACATCAGCACTGACACATTGAGGTTGTGAAACCTCAGGAGGCCTGAGGGAGCAAATTCATGCCCAAACTAGCAGAAAGTCTTGAAGGAACCAGTGGCACTAGATAGGACTGTTGAGGGGTAACAGTTGCGTGAGAGACCAGGTAGCATAACTCTTATCCTAGGGTCAGGTAGCCAAAAGGGCCAGTGGATGCATAAGGGACAGGGAGCCAGGAGCAAAGGGCAACAACACGGCCAGCAGGGCAGGGGCCTCTGCACCCTCCACTGGAGCCCCAGGCCCATGGGCAGGGGTGTGGGTGGAGACCCCACATGAGGCTGGTCAGGGCCTGTTCACGCCCTGACAGCCCACAGACTTTAGATGCCTTAGGGTGCGTCACCAAAAGAAAGTCAAATTCTCAGAAGTAACTGTGGATGTCTGAAAGCTCTGAGAAAACATCCTTAGTGCTTTCTGTTGGGCCTCAGAAACACAGGACGGACTTTTGTAACCTGGCTGAGGGACTGTCATAAGAAAAAGAATGGGGAAGAATGTTACAAGAGGGCAAGGAAGTGGGCAGTGGCTGAGGCTTGCAGACAGTAGATACATCACTGTTAGACGCACGGACGTGATGAAAGTACATACATCATTGGTCTAGCCAGGGAGCAGCAGCACTAGCTGCTGTGCAAGGGCTGGGGAGCTCGGTGCTGAGGGCAGCAACAAAAGCAGGCAGCATGCAGCTCCCAGGGGAAGTGAGGGCAGACCCCCACAAGTCTCACAGCTCCTGCTCACACAGCTCTGCTACCAAAAAGGCCTGATCCAGGGCAGTGCATTTGTGCCATATCAGGGCTGGCATGAGCATAGACAGGCAAACCTGGAGGAGAGATGGATGGGAGGAAAGAGGTTGGTGCACTGAAGACCCTAACTGATCTGATTAAGAAATAACTCATGAGTATTTGTTCAAATTTTCTTGGACTACACCATATTAAATAGCACCAGATGTGCATCTCTCCCACCTGTTACTTCTTTAGTTACTATTATGTGCTTTTCTTCTATTGTTTCATGCCATTGTATAGATGGAAATGACAAACAGCTGGAGGGACACAGTTTTTTAACTGTGTCTGTTTCAATGTCCTATTATTTTACCTCCAACTGTAAGATATTAGCAATCTTAATTGAACCTTAGATAGTTTTTTCAGTTGTTCCAACCATGCAGCTCACATCCATGCAGATGCAGAAGGTTTAAGCAGTTGTTAAAAATCATTCCAACTTTAAAATATATTTCAGAATACTAGATTATTACCAAGAAGAAAGTGACAAACTGATTCCACTTAGAGCATATTCTCTTTGGAAGAGTGCTAGTCATCTGAGGAAAACTGTGAGGAGAAATTCAGCAGAATGGAAAGCATTCTAAATAAATGAAGGCTGGCAAGTAATCCAAGAGACAGAATTCATATCCTTGGTGGAAGAGAAAGAAAACAAACTGAGCTTGTTTAAGTGTAGCAGCTCAAACTACTTTATAGGGACGACACATCAGGAATTTTCTGGCAAATCTGGTGCCATCTTAACTTGTCCTTGCTATGATTCCATTATTTTTGCCACTGATGTTACCTGCCACAATTACAACAAGTTATTCTAAAACATGCCCCAGCTGACAGTTGGAACTGGTGTGACACCAAACATTTTTCACTAAGCAATTATCTAACTCTTCACAAGCAAAGAATTTTAAATCAAATCCTGCTGAGAGATGTGTTCCGTTGGGGAACTGCATAGAGCTTAATGCACCAGTTTCTCAGAACAGCATTTAAAAACATATGAAAACCAGAGTATAACTATGATGTAACTGTGCATTTGAAATACATGCTTAAATGTGTAAATCCCAAAAGACAAGGTTAAGTTGTCCAGAAGAAGGGAGAAGAAAGTTTGCAAGAAGGTTTTTAGATTAGAATTACAAATGCTTGTTCTCAATTCAGGTATGCCAGAAGTAGGTATCCCATTGACTGGAGTTATTTTAAAAGCCTAACATAAGGATTTACTTAGAATGAAAACCTGACACTGTTGAAGTTGAAGATTATCCTGACATTTATATCATTGAGCAAGGATTTTTTTCTTTTTACTATACCCATTTCATACACTTTATCCACTCTAATAATCACCTCGACATCAATGGGACACCTGTGTGTGTAGGAACACTGCAATATGTATTCACCATCAAGAATGTACGAACTGACAATGACTGCAATATTCTTTTACAAATGTAGGTGAAACTGCTTAGGAAATACTTTTCAGAGGATGGAAAGACACAATATCCACTCATATTAATATCTGTGTGTCTCTAGTAGCAGATTATGTGAATGAGGAATAAATTCATTATGCGGAAACAGAAAAGATAGGTAGTCCAAAAATTTGGTAATTTGGGGGATTTGTTAGTTTAAGCTAGGTAAAATACATACAAATTTAATATTAAAAAATAAAACATAAATATAAAATATTACAGAATATAAAATAATATACAAATATTAAAAATTAATACAGAAATTATTTACCTTAACACAGTTTCATTGTCTAAATGTTTTTATGGGATGAAACAAAAAAAGGTGCTGGATAGTTTTATGAAACTCTTTATGGCATTTATTTTTCAGGGGCAGCATTACTGTAAGCTGTGTTACGTATACATAAATTTCAGTTCATAAATACAGTCTGGCCAGTTTGTAAGTTATGTGGCAATATGCAAATTGTAATCTTACATAACATTTAATGGATTTAGCCATAAACATTAAGCTAAATCCACAGCACTAACCCCAGCAATGCAGTGAATGTTCAAAATGTTCATGAGAAAATAAGAATGAAATACAATAGTAGTTATGAAAAATAAACTTCTACTCAATCAGTCACCCCATGGGTTTACTACTAACATCTAGTCTGAATAAAATTTGAAGGCAGTGTTCACCCATGCATCACCCTGCATGTCAGTGTTATTCCACAGACACTCGGGCTCTTTTTCAGAAACAGATTAAGTATTAAAAAATTCTGATCAGTCAAATCCATAGGACACATCTGCAGCAAATAGCAAACGTGTGTGTGGAGAGGATGAGGAAAGAGAAGGGAAGAGAAAAAAAAGCAATTTTAAAGGAAGGGGTTATTCATATCCCATCCCATACATATACTACTGTTAACTTTCTCAATTCAGCCTTTATGTTGAGATGGTTGTGTAGACAGGTCCAGACACCTTTACATGTTCAATACTTTAATTTTTTAATAAATACATATTACTGTCATAATTCACATAACATTTTCCTGTGTAATATTTCAAACTCACTTTAATTCACTTTAATATTTCCTTTGAGAAAGGAAAAATTATAAAAGCAGCTTTATTTCAAGTATAGCATACTACATATCTGCATGAGAACTTTTCCAAAAATTTATGTAACAGTAAGTTTGGACTCCATGTTTTAAGTATTAAATTCAACTCAAATGATGAAGCATTAAGCTTTTATCTTTAATTAATTAAACACATGGCTATCATTTAACAGTTCCAATATTTTAAAATCATTTGGAAATGTGAGAAAGCAGTCTGCTATTTTTCCATAATCCCATTTTTGTTCAAAAAATAAAATTAAATTAGATTCATGTTAGGAGTATAACATTTTAGGAAATATAACTTAGCATGTCTCAAGCTGCCAATTTTCTATCTTTCTGAAATAGATACTAGTTGGAGAATTTTCTAAGTTTCTATTTCAAATAATACAACTGTTGTTTGTCAGGGCATTTCAGATAAAAGAGCTGGTATAAAAATGTGACCCACATAAAGTAAAAGAATGAAAGAAACACACTGATTCTGACAGAAAACAGTGGTTGCATGAGGTCTCAAGTGTACAAAGTTAGCTGGAATATCACTTGGTCTTCCTGATGCTTGGAAGTTCAAAGAGTGCTCTGAATTGGACTGCTAAGATGAGAAAAAGAGAAAAAAAACCAAAACAACCTTTTTGCAGGGTTGTATTATCCTTTCTATATTCTGAGTGATAGGATGAATCCAGATTTTGAAATAATTGGTTTATTTTGCTACTATTTTGTTTGGCTTTATGTTCACAGACATTGGTACACTCTGGAAATACCTGACCTGCTGTTACTACTTTGGTCTTCATCTGCTTGCAAGCTAACACTTGATTAGCCAGTTTAGTCGATTTAGACCACACATTTTTTCTTATAATGTATTTAGGAAAATGTTTACTTATTTTGTAAAACAAATGCTTTAGAATCTATGTTTCTCTTTTCCCCATTTTGTTTATTTAACAGTATTTGTTTTTAATAATGAAATTGAAAGGGCAAGTTTGTCTTACAAAAAGGAGAAAGGAGCTCAATGCATAAAATATTTTTCAGTTATCTATTATTTTAATTTTATTTATAGCTTTTAAAGGCCTAAGAACACCTTATGGCTAAAGATGAATAATGCATTCAGTTATGGCAGTGGTCATTAAACCATGATTTCAACATAAATTGAAAGCACAAGCAACAGGTCTAGTCTGTGCTATGAGTCAGTAGGGTTTAGATCAGTATCTGCATTTCAGCCAGCTGCAAAGCAATTGCCCTATTAAACTTGCAGCGGTGTGCTAAGAACTTGCCTGTGTCCCAGAAATCTGAGTGATGTGATCAGCAGGAGAAACTGGCCTTTTTGGCGCATGTTTCTGGAGAAGACACCTTCACTGCAACGTCATGAAACTTCCAACAACGAGAAGGGATTAGCAAGCAATGGTAGGTTGTCTAGCACCTGCCAGAGACAGAGCAGTTTGGGAGGTTCAGTTCTAAGGCACAGGCCAAAAAGAAGCCTGAGCATGTTGCTTCTAGTCACTAGGGGAGATCAAAGAGTTTGGTTGTTTGCTTATTGGTCAGTCAGGAGTTTGGTATTGGAACTTAGGTTAAAAAAACTCAAAAAATTGCTGTTAATGGTATTAGAACATGCTTTTAGTCCTCAATAAAGAAAAGGAATATAACAGGCAATGGATATGAGCAAATTTATGTACCTGTGGTCATATAAGTGAAGAGGGAACAGCATATTGTATTCTCATCCACATAACAAATGAATTTTGTTTGTACATAAAGGAATGAAATGTATTCTTTCTCAGCTTTGACATCTATGTTTTTAGAATAAGTAAATACTGTTGAGAATTGGGTGAACTGCCAAAATGCCAACAATTTAAAGTGATCTGCACAGTGGCTAGAAGTTCCAACAATGTTCATGGCTCCAGCTTCAGCAAGTATTGCAGCTCCTTTTTGCAACATCAGGGTCTGCTGGACACAGTAATTACATTAATTTCTGTATTACAGTAATTCTTTTATTAGTATGTTCCACACCTGGTGCCTACAATAAAATCAGTAATATATTTTTGCTGTCCTAATGGTATCTTGCCTTAATGCTAAAGGTTGAGGGTTGGGGGTGGTGGTGTTATATCTCAACTGATTGTAAGAATGCCACTTCTTTCTGCCAAGAGAGCAGCTGAGATTTCAGGGATGGCAACTGTTGCAGGAGCACCAAATCCTCCCATCGTCAGCAGACATGCCATCATGTCCCGCATGTTCCTAGTGACCTGACTCTTCAAGGCTTTCCATCTCTGCTCTGCCAGTTTCCTGGCTCTGTACTCTGGATTTTTGCTGCAGAAATGTTTTGAGCTGGATCTTGTTAACAGTTGCTAACACTAACAGAAACATAGATTGTATTGGTTTTGCTGGGTTCTCTTTCCAAGTGTGTATGAGCAATAAAGTCAGTAAAACATTGTAGAAAATATACACGCTGGTGTTATGCAAATAAAAATTACTTTTTTATACCAATACTAAAACCCAGTCATTACACATTCTACGAAATATTCAACAGTGGTTTTTAAATGCTGTTCATGCTACTCACACCAGTGTCTCTGAATTTCCCAAGTTATGAATAGTGCTGTATTTAACTTAATTTCTTCCTTTATACCATACTTGGCTCAGCCAAATTTTAGCCACAAGGAAGTAATTTTCTCTTGTTTCAACATTCCATGCCTGTTCTCAGAAATCTCTTTGGGTTTCAGTTGGCTTGAAACTGGAGGTAAGGCTGAGTAGTTTCGTTCCAAGTTAGGCAGTGGAATTTCACAAGAGCTACTTGGGTAGCAGCCAGAAGTGGAGGATGTAAATACAAAAAGATCAATACCGCTGCTTGGAACAGTGTTTTAGAAATAAGTTACTATGTTGGTGTCCAGTTAAAACAATTATCTGAAGATTTAAAGGCAGTAAACTGTAGTAAAGCTAGGGTAAATAGAGTATCTCAATGGCACTATCTTAATTTGTATCCTCTGACGCTCTGGCTGATGGCATTGTTAAGACAGACAATAAGCTGACTCAAATTCAAGACAGAGGAAACTTAGTACAGGTGTATAATTTACATATTTATTTTATTATTTTAGAACAAAACTGTGTTGCTGGACTAGATGCTAGTCATTTGTTAGTGAGTTTTTGTTGCTAATACTCTGAGTTCAGAAAATACAGACAGTCTATTTGTATTACCAAGAATTCACCATTGTTAGCAAAGATTAAGTTCTAAAGAAACACATGTGGAAGTCTGAATTTGGCTAAGTTTCTGAAATAATTTCTCCTTGGATCATAAAGCACAGCAATTAGAGCTCATGTGCTGGTTTTCTGGTGTGCTTTAGGTATTACCTTTACTTAAAAGAATCTAATCTAACAGACTAACAGAATCTAACAGAAATACCATCTTTGGGGAAGGTTTCTTCAAGTTCCCAGGACAGGTATTATAGTAAGACCAGAAATAATTTTCTCCTCAGTCCCTAGGCAATACATTTATTAAAATACATGCTTTCTGCGCCTGCATGCAAATGACACTTCTAGGAGGTTTTGTTTAGGAGTTTGACATAAACTGTACAGCCACAACAAAATATTTTACATTATTATTGCCATTATTTCATTTCACATTTTGTTTCATTTGACATTTCACGTTTATTATTCTCATTGTTTCATTAACAGGGGCTAATTTGCTGTATTTTGCCCGGGTGCAAAAAAGTGATTTATTAACTGGTAGTTTCTAATAACCGTGTTTTTTAAAACCACAAAGAACAACCGTGCAACATGTAATAATGCCATAACTAAAAGTAAACAAAAAGGCATGAGAACTTTGGGCATGACCCCAATTTTGTTTATAAAGACAAAGCACAGCAGCTTAACAAAAGCATTTTCTCTTCTACTACTGCTTTCTGCTGCTTTTTTCCTTTTCTGCTGCTGCTTGGATTTTGAAATTAATTTCTTGATGGAAACTTTTCCAGGGAGTGAACGGGGCAGCATGGGACGAATGCAACAGCTGTGGGAAGAAAAGATCTGGCAAGGCGCTGCCAGCAGCAGAGGGTAACTCATCCGCAGCATTGGGGCTTACCTGCAGCCTCTTCCTCCTTGCTCCTCTTACAATTCTTCCTCTATGTCAGGGCCCAGTGAGGTCCAGCAGTTCCCATGGGACAGGAATTGAAGACAATTCCAGGCAGGGCCTGGCAGCCAGCCCACCACCCCAGTCAGGAGTAGGGGGCACCATGGGCGGCCCCAGCTCTGGGCATTGGTCACATCCCTGGGGATGGGGACAGCTGCAGTGGGGCCTGGCTTGGCAGGGACCCTGGGTGGGCAGGCCTGTGGGCAGCTGGAGAAGGTCCCTGCTGTGGCATCACTGGGGCAGGGGCTGATGGCCCCAGGGGACTGAGATGGGGTCCTGGGCTGTGGATGGGTGAGGGGAGCCCCAAGGGGGCCAGGCAGGGACAGTTAGGGCTGGCAGTGCCCTCAGGACACAGGTAGCTGGTATAAAATGTAATAATACATAGCTCTTTTCCATAAAAGTTATGATTACCTAAGGCTTTTTGAAGACCATTGTTATGGGAAAAGAAAAAATCAAGTGCTATGTCTGCTCCATCTTTGTTGTGCCTGTCTTGGATCTTTGGAAGCAAGAGGTCCGCCACTGAACTGAATTGGAGTTAAATTCAGGTTTGTATGTGGGCCTCTCTATTTTCTGTTTTCAGGAATTAGTAATTGCATAAGAACTAGAACATTAAAATAGCAGTGAGACCAGACGGCTGATTTCAGATGGCCTAGTAGCAAGGGAAACCTTGGGGTTTTATGATGGCATTTGCATGGGTGGAAAATCATTTTGTGAGTGTAATGGAGTTTCCATTCAGGATTTCTATCCTCAGTGATTTCAGTAAGAACTGAGGAAAAAGATTAAAATGGAGAAAGTAAATACTAGAGATTATAAAAGTTTGCCAAATTTCACAACCTTAAGTCTTCCACGCAGCTGTTGCTTTCTCTTACAAATCTTTTAGCAAAGTAAGATATTAATGTTTTGTTAAGCAATGATTCATTGAGGAAGCTTTATTGACATCATAAACTGCTCCTTGTGGCGCAGGATTAGAATTGAAGCTATTTAGGTTACTTTAGGACAATTTACTTTTCAGATAAAAGGAAACTGTAAAAGATGTATTGCTAAATTCATTGCACTTAAAACAGGATTTCACGCCAGAACTAAGAAAATGTATTCCCACACTTTATTTTCTCTCTCTAAGACTCCCTCCTGTATGTCAGCATAGTGTGGACAAAAGCAAATTCCCAATCTTTTCTCTAAAAAAATCTTTTCTTTGCTGCTATTTATAGTTACACTGCCATTCTCACTTTCATCCAAAACTGTGAGAAAAGTGTTGTTAATCCATCTCCTATCCTTTCTCATGTTCATGGATCCATTGACTGTAGTCCTTAGGAAATTGTTGTTGACAAGATCATTTTCTGGCCTGTCAGTTAGACTGCCACCTTTATTGGAATAGTTCTACTTGATTCTTCTTCTCTTCCCCACCAAGCTGGAGATCTGCTTTTATTTTTTTTCTTTTCTGTTTATTTGTTCAGATCTATATTATACCCCAGTCCTTCTTTGTGTCCTTATACTTGAAGCAATCTATAAATTTAATTAAGAATATATGGCACTATTCTTTTATAAAAAAAAGGGGTTGCTTAGTGTATACTCATTTTTTTTCTATGTTGATTTGAACAAATTACTACATTAATGATGAAGTCACATTCTCGGCCATGGCTGTTCCTCTGGGAACCCAGCTGTTATGAAATGGAAAAAACATACAGGTTGTGTTTTTAATAATTTATATTCTTGAAGTAGATAAACTGGATATATTATTTCTAACTTAAGAAAAGTAGAACATGACTAAATTTTGTAATTCGTATGTGAAGATTGTAAGACAATTCCTGTGCATTTCTCTCAGTCCTCCCATGACTAAGCGTATACAGCATTTGGTAACATGCTAAAAACAAAATGCTGGAACAGTCTGGTTAAAGTGATACAGAGAATTCTGCTTGTGTCCCATATCTCCATATTTGAGGTCTTGGAAGTTAGCAATTATCATAGTTTAAATATTGGTGAGCAAATATAAGAATGTACCGAGGAAAATGCATTGTAAATACTAGGTTTATATTTAAGGGATTATTTCTAACTCTTAGAAATCAATGAAAATTGGATTGTTAACAATAATGATTGCTTGATGCATAAAGGAATGTCTGTTGTCACCATGGCTTTTATAATTTTAGAACTGAAGTGAGAAATACAGAACCCAGTATATTTACATATACACTCAGATTAATTCTACTCTTCTTTTTATAAGAATTAACTCCTGCAAATAGAAGCAGAAAGAGAGGAATGTCCCACAGATACCACTGATTTACCATTTGCTATCTGATAGTCTGAACCAAAACCAGGGTCATTTTTAAAAGAATACCAAGGTGAACATTTCAGAATATATGCCTTGCAGTGTTGTAAAGGAAGCTAACCTAATCTTGATGACTCACAACGAAATAAACATTTTTAGTTTGTGGTAGGAAATCGGTTCTTAGAGAGAGTAACTCAATAACTGCAAGCACTGGGAATCACTCGTTCCTTCAGAACTTGATTGCATTATGAAGAGACAGCCATTGATGCTTGGAATAAATTCTGAGCTGTGTGTTTAGGCAATGCAAATATTCTAATATTGGCAAGGTCTGTGTACGCTGCAGTTTCTTCTTCTGCAAAGTTAGGGAATTGACCTTCTGCCTTGTAAAGGTCAGTATACAGCAGCAGTGGTATCACAAGCAGAGAAACTATGTCTTTTTCTAGACAGCCTTCCCAGCCTCTACTTCAATTCTTCTGCTTTATTCATGTGAGGAAAATGTGATGAGCTCAGGATAGGATCTCTAGTCCACATTTACTCTCATTGACTGGGTGCCTTTATCTGTGTAGGGAATTAAAGTGTCATATCACACTCCCATATATCTATCTATTGGGTATTTAGCCAATGATGAGATTTTAGTCCTTTAGCTAATCCTGTGAGAATATGTTCCTTTTCTGAGAACACTGACAGAGTATTAGTAGGCTGTTAAACCTTCAGGATTTTACAAGGCCTCATCTTGTCATTCTTATTAAATGCACACATTAATTTGTTAAAGGCCTAATAAGGACAACTCCGTGGACATTTTGATACTCTAAGGTGATAATGTTCTTCAGCTCTACATCTCTAGATATCAGCTATTTCTCCTCACATTGTCTAGCAAAGACCAGTGCTTGGAGACCTCAGTCCAGACAAGCAGTTGTAAGCTTTACTGAGGAAGAATAACCACAAGTTGTTTTTCATGTTTGTATATGGGTCTTGTTGCATACAAAAATTGTTTGCAGGTAGCTGCTACACACAGAAATATGGTGAAAAAGATGCCTTTCTCTTTACTTTAAAAAAAAAAAAAGATAGCTGCTGTCAGTGTCATCATTATCTAAGGAATAAATTACAGACCTATATGATACACGCAACATTTTGAAATATGTCATTATGAAGAATTTGCTTCTCCTTTTATTATATGATTATGCACATCAGGTGTTTCAGAATTGTGGTTAAAACAGAGTTGGTAACACATCAATGTGTTTGGCTGTTTCTGAACAATACCTGCACAGTGTCAAGGATTTCTCTTTTTCCCACTCTGCACTCCCCGCACCTCCTCATCAGTAAGCAGGCTGAGGGTTAGCAAGAGGCTCGGAGGTGACACAGCAGGGAGAGCTGGTGCCAGCTGGCCCAAAGGATATTCCATAGTCTCTTATGTCAGGCTCAGCAATGAAAGCTGGAGGTAAAAGAAGGAGGGAGGTGGTTTTGGCTTCCAAGTTGTCCATCACTCAGATAGCAGCTGAGCATCAATCTGCTTGTCAGAGGTGGTGAGTGATTGCCTTTCTCATCACTTTTTTTTTTCTTCTTTCTCTTTCTTTTATCTGTGAAATTGTCTTTATCTTGAGCCATAAGTTTTCTTGCTTTTGTTCTTCCTATTCCCTCCCCTGTCCCACTGGGCAGGAAGAGGAGTGAGTGAGTAGGTACATGGGTACTTGGCTTCTGGATGAGGTTAACCCACCACATCAAGAAAAAATATAAATGTTTTCCATAGACTCCATGACTCCAGCTGGGTCTTGGATGAAATTTATGGTAAGCATACTGATCCAGATAGCACCCCATTGTTTTGAATCTTACTACTTTAGGCAGAAGCTCACTACACAGTTCTTGCAAAGCCCTAACTATTAATGCAAGTGACCAAGGTAACTGCCAGCACACAAAGAGTCATCTCTTGTGAAAAGTTTCATCAGATATTTGCAGATATTTTTACAGTCACTGTGAAACTATCTCTCTGAAGCTACTTTCTTATTATCCAGATACGAAATTTATTTTGATTACAGTAAGTCTGTAGCAAAACCAGCAGATGAAGAGAAAAGAAAAAATG
>VZTL01043642.1:0-34511 GCA_013400535.1 Scopus umbretta
CAGGGATGCAGTGGAGTCCCCATTGCCGGAGGCTTTCAAGATGCAATCGGGTGCTAGATAACCTCATCCAGGCTCCCTTTCCCATGAAAGGTTGGACCAGATGATCCTTCCAGATCCCTTCCAACCTGGGCTGTTCCCATTCTGTGATCACTTAGAACTGGGGAGGCCACAGTAACTGGGAGCCTGCATCCCACTCCAGCCGCTTCTCTGGGACCAGGACTCCTCTGCCTCATGCTGGGGCAGACGCTTGCACAGATTCAACAGGAAGTTGGGGAAAAAACAGGTGATTTCACACATGAGACAAGCTGCAGAGGCAGGGAAGGAGCCTTTGTAACTACCGAAGCTTAAAGCTGGCCAGAAAACCTCTTTTCTGCTCAAAGCAGTGATGCCACCAGAGCTGCGGTTTTACACCTGCCCCCATGCAACCAAACAGCACAGCCGAAACAGAAGCCACGTGCTTGCAAGAGGAAAGGTGCTGGCAAGCTCAAGGTGCCAGAGCAGCAGGTATGGTGCTGGCACACACTGGGCAGCCAGCACACACAGGCATGTGGGCAGCTGGCACACACAGGCACGCCTGGCACAAGTCTTCCATGCTGGCTCCATGAGGGCAGTGCCCAGCACTGAAGATGAAGCACGGCCAGCGCTAAGTCACCGCTCACCCGCCCGCAAAGACCAGGGAAAAACTGACAGCAGATGAGTGGTGGCCTGGGGCTGCCAAATTCCTCCAGAGAAGTGGGAAAGCGGGGATGCCTGCTGCGAGTGGCAGAAGACATGATGCAGTGCCCTGGATCCCCATATGTTGTATTAGCGGCGCAGGAGGAGTGCGTTTCCCTGCAGACACAGGTTAAATGGACCCACTCTGCTGCACGAGGTGACCCTGAGCCGGGTCCAAAGGTCCCTATGGCGTTAAACAACATTGCCCACCAAAAATCCTTTCCACCTGGCTCAGCTCCTAGCCTGACCTTGAGGGCATTCTGCCCTCCCCTGCCCACTCCCCCATGCAGCACTGAAGGCAAGGTCACTCACAGGACTGAAACTTCTTCGGAGGGTTTTGTTGCTAAAAACATTTAATAAATCGAAGTCGACACAAATGCACCAACTGATGTGATGTGACATGCAGCTGGGGGTTGCCAACCAGCAGTGAGTGGGTGGCCTCACTGGAAAGAGATTGCTGAAAACCAGCTGTCAGTGCAGGTCAGCAGGAGATGAATGTGTCCACGAAGGCCAAGCCTGTGCAGAGACACCTTGGGGTCCTGCTCTGGTTCCTGCAGTTGCATGTCACCTTTCAGAGAGACTCAGACTGGAGCATTGTGGTGCCCACCCCTCACCTGCTCCACCTGCCCAGCCCAAGATCAAGAGCTTCACTGGCTCCTGGCAGAGAACACATGCCAGTCAAAGGTGCTCTCCAACACTGCTGGCCAAGTTACTTCAGTACTCATCCTCAACATCAGCCAGCCTGGTGGGGAACCAGGGATGGGTAGGAAGAGACTTGTAGCTGGCTGGAACCCCCATCCTTAAACTGTCTTCCCCTAAAAGAAGGTCAAAATCCCATCTAGTTACATCACCTCTTTTACCAGCAGTGAAACAGGGTGCATAAAGCCTAGGTGAGAGGAGGGAGTGTGATAGACTCAACGTGCACCACCACATGCCCCAATGCCCATCAGCCCCGAGACAACCAGAAACACTCACCCAAAGCCATCTCTGACACTGCCCTCTTCTGCTCTCCCTTCTTCTTTTCCTGCGGCCACAAGCAGTGGCGGAAGACCTCAGCAGCACGTGGCAAGTTGGACGTGATATCCCCTGTGCCTCGGTTTCCCTGGCTGCAGGGAGATGCTGCAATCATCAGGCTGTGCTCCACTGCCCATTGGGGGAGCAGACTGAAAACACCCAACACATCCCCAAGCCCAGTGGAGTTCCCAAAGGAGAAGAGAGACTCAATCCACTATGTAGAACTTGTAGATCTCAGTGACAGGTGATGAAGACAACACCACTGAGGGCTTCCTTGATCATAGGATAAACCAAGCCAGAGCAGCATTTGAGTTGGGTTTTGTTTCTAAGAGAGGAAAATAAGTAGGATGAGTCTTGTTTCTGCTGGGGACAGCCCCAACCTGCCACTGCTGCAACCCCTAGGTACACAACTAGTGGGCACCTGGTGCTTGCGAGGTCCACCTGCAGTGTGCAAGTCACGTGTGATGCCACCTTCAGCCCCGCTTGGGACCCGTGCAGACACATGCAAGGGCTCCCAAAACACTTCCCCCATCCTTAATCCAAGCCCCTGCTAGCCGAGGGCCCAGCAGCCTGTCATGCTGTCAGCTCTGGTCTTGTCTCTGCCATCAATACGAGTTAGACATGTCAAATCCCTATGACTCTCAAGGGCTTTCCCCCACCCCCGTTTTTATTTGATGCGTGAGGATAACTTAACAGCGGCATCAGACCACCTCCTCTCTTTCTAGGAACTCTACAGACCTATAATATGCATGTGCACATGGGCTTAAACTTTAAACTTAAACACCTTAAACCCACCTAGCCAGGCATCTACAAACTGATCCCCACAGTCACGTTGAGGCACAGGAAGAAGGAAGAAGGATGGAGAACTCCAACTCTCAGAAAGCCCCAGGCATATTCTGCAGGGTGACCCACTGATGCAAGGAGGGAGAAGGTCATCTGGATGAGTCCTTCCAGGCCCGCATGGTGACACATTGAGGGCAGCGAAGTCCCAGGTTGCTGGTGATAAGTTCTGGATAAAGGTATCCTGCTCCTCGTCCTCCCCGGAGGGATGGATATGCAACTTTGAGTGGCCTTTGCTCAGGAAGGACTCCACCTTGGACAGCGGTCATCCGCCCGTGGTCCCCAGAGCTCGCAGGAGACTAAAGGTGTTCCTGAGGACAAGCAAAGCTATGGTTGTGGAACAGCACCAGCAGAGAGGGCTGGGCATCTGTAGTACCTCCTAGACCCCCCAGAGAAAAACCTCAGGCAGGGACTGATCAGCTGGAGCTGCTGCTGCAATTGGGTCTCATGCACACACAGGCTGCAGCCCGGACTGCTTGCACATGACAAGCTGGCATTTAAAAAGACTTCATTCACAGAGCCCTAAACAAATAAACTAAATCAGCCAGGAGAAAGAATTTAAGTGGAAAAACATCCCAATAATTGACCCCTCCTTGCAAATGTTTTACCAGCTCCCAACCCACAACCCCAGCCCCCTGACAGAGCCAAGCAAAAAGATTGTTCCATGATTTCGCCTTTAAAACACAAATTGTCTGGAATGGGAACACAGCTCCACAGACCTTCATTTATAACAACTGGGAGAAAAGCAACGTCAACCAATCTGAGCAAAGCCAGCAGCCATGGCAGTGTGGTCACGGAACAGGAGGGAAAAGATGAGGTGCAGCCATACTCACAAGGGCGCTGGGCACCGAGGCTTAGCGTGTAGGTTCCCAGTTCCCTACAGACAGAAAGCTGTTCATGTTAAGAAGCCATTCAGGGCACTGGGTAGGGGAGGAGAGCCTGAAGGATGGCACAGATCCCGGACACGTCAGCTGGGGAAAACCTTAGTAGCGCCACTGAGAAGGGAGGAGCATTCAGCAAGTATTTCTGCAATGGATTTAGAACAAAGCCAGACAACACGAGCAGAGGATGCGGGTGAAATGTTTGCTCTTCTATGGGAAGATATAACACATGGCTCACAGGTCCAGATAACATACATTTAAAACAGGCTGAAGTCCCAGCTGACAAACTGTCCACACGTCAAAGACTGATCTCTGGCCAGCTGGAGATGCTAGAAAGTCCCGGGAGAGACAGCACCGTGTACCTGCCAATATTCAAATGGGTAGATAGCTGACTTGGGCAAGTGCAGGCTAGTCAGGCAAAGACCGAGCCAAGGCGAAATAAATGGATGGCTGCAAATAGACCAGATCGCCAGGAAGCAATGGAGACCAGCATAATTAATGCCAACCAACACGCGTTTACAGCTGTCAGATCCTGTGGGCAAACTTGATTTATTTTTGTGGGGGTTGTGGGCTTGACTGAAAACAAACAGGCACCCGTGACATTCATTCAAATTCAGGAGACATAGGACTTGGTACCATCTCCCATTTTTAATCAAGAAACTACAACTCCATCAAAGGACAGTGGCACATGTTTGAAGCCACTGTTAGCTGGCTCAGAACAAACCCGTGACTGGGGGGTCTGTGGCAGGGGACAAGATCTCCACCAGAGATCTGTGCACCACAGCAATGAGACCATTACTGAAATAAAGCATCCATTTGTGCTGCTGACAAATCGGAGAACTTTCTAAGCTGAAAACAGGTCCAAAAAAAGTTCCAAAAAAGGACCCAGGAATTAAGATTGGAAAATATTGGAAAACATGCCAGTGGAAGACTTTACATGCTCTGCATATTTAGTTTATTAAAGAGAGAGGCAAGAGGTGACTGCATCCTAAACTGCCATAGCCGACAAGGAGAGCAAAGCTTGCTCCAAGCTAGCGGCCAAAGGAATAAGGCATTTCCCTTACTATAAATGGGAGCAAGCCATGTCCTTCTAGGACCTTATGTATCACCCTGCCTTGGCTACCTGTAGATGCAGGGGCAAGGTGTGGAGCAGCATGGCAGCCCATGCCAGGCATGAGCTAACCTGAATAGCCTCCCAAATCCTTCCTGGCATCACGAAGCCCATGCTGGCCACTGCTGCTCAAGATATGCACTGTAAAGCAGTGATTCACAAGCCCATGGAGGTAGGGAACATCCTAGTACAGAGCCCAGGGGAAGGGAAAGAGCGGGGTTTTTTTGCTGAAAGTTGGAGGATGCCTTTTCAAGACCAGCTAAAGAGATTAAACCCCAGTTTTACAAGTTAGGTAGAATCAGAGTTTGGAGCCAGCCAGCTTATGCTCTGGTCGGGTGCAAGGTAGCCAGGACGATGCTCGCATCACTCTCCTCTTTCATCCCTCCACTTGCACATCCTCCTCAGCTGGAGAGAGCACAAAACTGACCCAGAATCCCATGGAAAGAGGCCAGGTTGAGCCAGTCACTTCTAGGACTGCAGTGGGAGACACCTGCCAGCTTTGCCTCAGATGCAATTAGCCACCTCTCCAACTGCCAGAGGAGCCCAGGAGTTGGGAGATCCAAACCCACCCACCTGGCAGTGCTCGCACAGATGCGGAGAGATGCAGGCACATGCAGCCCACCACGGAGACCTCATTACACCCAAGCCAGAATAAACGCTCCTTGAAATGGCAGGAGGTTACAGGGGAATAACCCACTCCCAGAGCTGTCAGAAAGGGTCCCCACCAGGGAAGAGCTTTGCAGGAGCTCTCTTCTGCACCCAGGAGTGGGTCTGCCAGGTCTGACCGGCAGCTGTTCTGTGGGGCAGAAGTGTATGCCCTGGGAAAGCAGGGCATACCTGCCTGGCAGTAGGGAGGGGCATCGGCAGGAGCTATTACGCAAGAAATGCTTTTGAGGGATACGAAATAACCCCAGCCTATGCTTTAAACAACCTGTGCTGAGAGCAACAAGCCAGCAGGCCCTCCTGGGCTTCTCCAAAGGCGATTCTAGCAAGCAAATCGCTGCTGCTGCCAGCTTGCCATCCCAGGGGAAGGATGTCCTCTTACCTGCCAGGGATGGCTGCAGCCATTTCCCCACAGTTCCCAAAGGCCATGACTGCACTCAAAGTTGCAGAAATGCCAGCTCCTGAGCCCCATGAGAGCCAGGGGGCCAAGGAGCCATGCTGCCAGGGCAGCCTGACCACAGCACCTCCTGCTCCAAGCCAGCTCATCTCCCTTCTGTCCCTAATGAAAGAAGAGTCTGCCATCCTATTTATTTTTTTAATTATTGTTACAAATAATAACAGCAGCAGCAGACTGGGACACACGAAGTCCAGGCTGCTAAAAGCCAGCACCACTGCACCCACACTGCTTGGGAAACCTGAGCCACAGGCATCCCCAGTAACTTCAGCACAGCACCAGCGAGGCCAGCGGGAGCCACACTCCCCCTCTGTGTCCCCCAGCCTTTGGCCTCAGGGGCCCGTTGTCCTCAACAGTTAACGTCAGGGGGACACTGTGGGAAGGGCAGTGGAGGGCCACCCATGGTGGGGCTTCCTCCGGCTCTGCTCAAGACTTCCCCACTACCTCTCACAGTCCTGCTCCCTCAGCCAGTCCCCAAATCCTCAGCTCCTTCACCCCACACATCCCCTCCAGTCCCCTTCTCCTCCCATTCCCTTCCACTATTTTTTGGCATCTACAAAGCTTTCTCCACCCTCCCTCCCCACCTCCCCGCTTTGTCTCTGCCTCCTCCACCTTCCCCTCCATCTCCTGCTCTCCCACACTTTCTTCCTATGACTAGGCGGCCATGCCATCCTCCCTCCACTTCAGCTAATTCTTTCTCTCCATGGGCGCTGGTGTTCATCTCTGCCGCGGAGCCCCCTTTCATGCCTCCTGGCTTTTGCCATCACACCCTACTTTCTCCCCGCTGCCGCCGGGATGGGAGGACAGCAGGGGACCCACGCACTCAGCAGGCCTGACCACCAGCTCTCATTAACAGCGCTCTTCTCAAAGCAGGCGCAACGTGAAATAAATAAATAAAGCAAATCTCTGTCTTGCTGCTGTCTCGAGTTGCTTAAGGGAGCTGGGCGCTGGGGGTGGGATGAAGGATGCTATTTGGAGAAGCTGTCTCCATGGCAACCCCCATTCCCACCACTGAGCGGGCACAGGTCACCTGTTCCCATGAAAGTTTCCCCCTGCTCCCTCTGCCCCAGGAAGTGCCAGCACAGCCCCAGGGGTGCAAGCGGCCCAGCCTGCAGGAGAAGTGGCAGGGATGCAGAAGTGGCAGGGATGCTGCTGGCGTGGCTGCAAATGGCCTCCAAAGTCCTCCACGCCACATCAGAGGAAGCCAGGGCATCCCCACTGCGCAGCATACAGGGGACGGCAGTACCCGCTCCCCTCTGCCCCATGCCAGCAAGGCAACTCCAGTGTCTTCCTGCCCGTGTCCCCACAGTCAGTCTAACACAGGCAGGGGGGCTGTGCTCTGCTGCAGGACTTGGGGATGGACACAGGCACACACCCTGACACATGTGCTGTTGGGACTCGGACAGAGATCAAAATGTGTCCTCTCTCTCTCCACACACGGCCCTCTGTGCTGTGTTTCCATATGACTTCAGTTATTTATTTTAATTTGAAATCGGCTGCTCCCATTGAACACTGCCAGGTGCTCCCAGAATAACCTGTGGTTCCCTTCTTAGCTCTGACAATTCCATCTCTCATGCGACAGATGCGCTTGCCAGGATCTTTCCCAGAGTAAGGCAACGTCAGCCCCGTGTCGCCGAGCACTCCCGCAGCCAACCTGATGCTCCTACCCACGCCAGCCACCTCCCTGCATGCCCACGCGTCCGCTGCAGGGCTGGCAGCAGTGCCCGACACCCCCTGCACCAAAACAGCCGGCAGAGCTCCAGGAAGAGACATAGAGAGGATAGAGTGAGAAAAGGAGAACGGGGAACTGGTTCTGCTCTCCACCAGCTCTCCAGCACAGGGCGGGTGGCTTGAGCGGTGACAGTCTCACCCACGTTATCGCATCTTCTGCTGGTACCAGCAGGCAGCCCCCTAAGGCTGAGGTGGACAAGAGGGTCAGCAAAGAGCCCCAGGCTGAAGTTCTGGGGTTGGCACTCAGGCAGCCATCCTGCAGCACAGCACAGGCTGGAGGGATTCACATGGTTCCCTCACAGGGCTGGGAGTTTCGCCAGGAAAAGCAAGTTTATAAATAGTGTGTTTCAACACGAACAAACGAAAGCGGCAGAACTCGACAGTCAGATAAGCCAGGGGCTGAGCACCAGCCCCTCCTCAGCATCCTCCCCCACCAGGAAGGACGGTCCCTTCCCTCCATCACCCAGCTGGCCAGGACCATCCTCACTCTCTAGAAAACCTGGATCTGGAAATGTCTGTGTCAGATGTGCTGCTTGGGAACACCCTTGCCGCAGTTGGTCTGGCAGCCAGAACAAGGCAGCAGAACTGGTTTCAAAAAGACCAGAAGCAGCGGGGATGGCCACCTGCTCCACTCAGTGGCAAGGGCAAGCACAGCCCACAGCAGCTGGCTGCACAGCCAGGACCAAAGGCCACAAATTTCACTGTACTGCTTGAAACCAAGTCTTCATAAGCCCATGGGCCAGAAAGTTTCTAACTTCTCCTCCCGCTCCCGCGGAAGACAGCTGCCCCACTGGTGAGGCTGGCACTTGAAACAGAAGCTTCATGGCACAGTGTGTTACACTCAAGGGGCACATACCTGCCAGAACCTAACAACAAGCAAGACACTCAAGGGGAAAACCAGCTTTTATCTCTGCATGAAGGACAAGAGTGGCAAGTTGTCAGATGACAACTTGCTTCTCATAAACACAAAAGAGCAGAAAAGACACCCCTGTGCCTACGGAGCGAATGGGAGGACATCCCTGCTGGGGAACTACCTGCCAGATTGCAAAAGGAGGAGATCTTGATGGTAGTGCCCAAGGGAAGACATCAAGAGATGACACGTCAGAGCAGCCCCACCAGCTGCCAGCAAGAGAAGCCTCTGACAGTTCAACAAACACATGCAACGCTCTTCATGCCACGCTTGCTTACCTTGATGTAGGTGTCAAGGGCTGGGTGGACACGGTTGACTGCTAGATGGATGGACAATGGTGTAGTGAATGGGAAGGTTGCCATGACCACATGGCTGGGAGCAGGGAAGGAGAATATCTTGAAGCCATACTTCTGGAACCGCTTGATCTGCTCTTCTGATGGCTTTGTGTCTCCCTCACTCAGGATTCGGCCAATGGCGAAGCGGCACTTCTCTGGAGACACCTGGTCAAGGGGGACAGACAGACAGCATCAGAAGAAGAGAGGAGCTTAAGACCAGCCAAAACCTCAACCTGCTGAGCATGGAGGCAGGAGACCACCATGACCCAGGGTAAATGCAATGGCCCAGCATGATCAGGCACACCAAACCAGGTACCTGCTCCTAATCAAGACAGATCCAGGCACAAACGGTCCACACTCCTCCCAGCCTAAGCTCACAACCCAGTGGGGAAGGTACTGCTCCCCTTCTTGGAGGGCAGAGGGACTTGCAGCAGAGAAGAACTAAACCCCACTGGGCTGCTCACCCAAATCCGCCCCAGGTGACAGCCACTGCAGAAAGTGTCTCTCCTGACCCCCCTATCAGAGACCTGACTCTTGAGACATGCTCACTGCCATCCTCATCCGCAAGACAACCCTGCAACTCCAGAGTGGGGCTAAAAAAAGATGTGGCCACAACCTGCCCAGCTTGCTTCCATCACACCCCCAAGGAGGGCCGCCCTGCAGGGGCGCCTGCCCCCAGCAGCCGCCTGGACACGTGACCCACCAGCACTAAACTGGAGAGAAATCCAGAGGCTGCTGGGTCCCTCCTAAGCAGGCACACTCAGTCTGGCACAGCTTTAGGAGTGGGAAAACTGAGGCACATAAGACTTGCATGCAGTCACCAAGCTGTGTGTTGCAACACAAAGAGAAACACATCCCCCTCTGTCCTGGACCCCAACAACATGCAAAACATAAAACATGCTCTCTTTCCAGATTTGGGGAGGCCTCCTGTTAAGACAGGAGGCTGCAGGGCTCCCAGCCCAGCAATGGGGGTGCTCAAGGCTCTGCTCGTAGCACAGTGACAGCCCATGGGACTCCAGCTATCTCCACACCAAAGCTGACCCAGGCCACGGCTTTCATTTCTGGTTTTTAACAAAATCCCACCACTTGAGTTCATGTTTACCCGTGACACTAGCAGGAACATGGCGGGAGGCAGGAGAGCCCAGCAACTCCCCTCACGCTGATACCACCTAAGGGCACAACGTGCCTTCCTACTGCTGAGATCGGAGCTCAGCTCCCTCCTTTAACTCCAGCCTTTGGCCCCAGCAGAGCTGGTGTCCTTTCCACCCCCAAAGAGGTGTTCAAAGAAAAAGCTAGCAGGCAGAGACAAGGCTCCCTCCCCCAGGGCACACCGGCCTAAAAAAGGAGCCCAGAAAGAATAGGGGGTACAAGGGGCACCAAGGACAGGGGCACCAAGGACAGGAGCACCATCTGAGTGTTTGTGCTCCCCCATCACCTGCTCTCAAGCCTGCTGGATAACGAGACAATGTGGCAGCCAGGAGTGGTAGATAGATGAGTCTGGCCACCTTCTGGTGAGGGCCAGACAACCAAAGTCTCCAAATTCCCGCAACACAAGGTGGCAAAACTCACCAGGTCCTGCCAGGATGCCCAGTGGCAGCAAGACAGACAGACATCCTGCAGGTGTTGGCATCACAAAGCTCTCACAAGGATGATGGGAGGCAGAGAGAGGGTGCACACAAGGCCAGCATGTTACCACTTGCCATCCCCATGTGCCCCCCAACGGGATCTCCATTCTGTACTCCCCAACCTCATTCCTAACTTTGCCTGTGCTAAAGCTCAGCAACGTCTCCTCCTGCAGCATGACTACCCCACACTGCACTCCTTGCCCTCCTTTTCCCTTAAACACCCGTTAATGTTGCACAGCAGGACCTCCCAGAGGGGAAACACAAGCAGATGTAAATAAGAAGGAAGCAAACTGACTGTCAGAAGCAGCAGCAGCCATCAGGCTGGGGACTGGAATGCCTGACGGCTCGCTCTTGCCCTCCTGTGCTGCAAGAAGGAGCTGCAGACAGGGCTGTGCTGAGCATCGTTGCTCTGGGGCATGGAAGGAGAAGCTGATGCACCCCAAAGACAGCAAAAGGCAGAAGTAAAAGGCATCCATGGGGAAAGACCCAGGTGAAACAAGGAGATAAGGGAAATCTAGATAAAATTCCTTTAAACACGCAATCTCCATTTATGTCCTAAGCAAAGACAGTTCACCACCAGCCCCAGAGCAACTGACAGAAGGACCTGAGCTGCCGGAGCAGGCAGCACCACTTGGGCCAGGCACGTTTGCCTCCTCTTCTCTCATTTTAACTTTTTTTTTCATAGCATGCCGCCCCACAGGTGCTTTCTCAAGGGCAGAAGCAAGGCAGATTTGCCTCCTCCCCTGGCTGGCAAAGCCCATATCAAGGGAAGGAAGGAAATACTCCAGTTAAAACCAGCCTTTTCCTAACAAATTTGTCCTTTCAGGGTAGGCAGGTGCTGATCAAAGCCTATGCTTTCCCAAACACCCCAACAAAGAAATTTTGGAAATTACTAGGTAACCTATTCAGCAGCTTTGCCGATGGGAGCAAAACCCATCCCTGCATTCAGAGAGCATTTTGGCCTTATCCATCCAATACTTAGGCACAGGCTGGTCCCTGAGCACATGAACACGTGGACTGGAGGCGAAAGGTCCTAGCAGATGCCTACAGCTAAATGTGAGCAGAAGTGCTTGGCTGGAGCTGAGCACAAACCCGCCTGCCACAACCAGTCCTTGCCGAGGAGTTATTTTTGTTTCTGCCAGAGGTGGGAGAAGGAGGAAGAAGTCCTCTGGGTTGCTAAATATTAAATAAAAAGAAAAAAAAAAAGTGCAAATTAATATTAATCTTGTCCATTAAAACACATAAAACATTGCTGGCAGGGCTTCAGCAGCACTCAGGGAGCATCCTTGCGTGAACGCCAGAGAGCCAGGAGCCAGCAAGGAGCCCCAGGGATGCCAGTGACAGTGGCCGCCCCAAGGCCTGGCACGACCCTGAGGCAGCCCACACACCCCAGGCCATGGGTATCCCCCCAGCCCCACTCCCAGCCAAGAGCCAACACGCGGCCACTGCTCTCCAGTTCTGGCATCCTTGTTCCCTTTCCAAGCAAGAACCTCCTTCGGCCATGAGTCCACCAGCACAGCAAATGCTGCACTGGCACCTCCTGGTCATCAGCCCCATCCTGCAGTAGCATCAGGGGCACCAAACCCCCCAGGAGCTGCTGGCCGAGAGCCAGGCTCAAGGCAGCTGACTGGCCAGAGCCTGCCCAGGGCTCAGCCAGGGACATCACAGGGCAGCAAGCATGTTATGCTGCCCAATGACAAAAGGTCACCAAAAGGTACTTTCGGTGACACATCAACATCCACGGTACGTGGCCAGCTCTGGTCAGACCAGCGTCTGCCAGTGGGTGCTTTACCAAGGTCAAGATAGCACTGAGAATGATGAGGAAGAGGAGGTCATCTCTTCCTCCCAGAAGAAAGGCATCCTGCGTGACTGATCTGATCCCGATGGGCCTCCAGGAATGAGGAGCCAGAAGAGCACAGCATCTCCCATACCATCACAGCTACAGTGGGTACGAGCACACAGGGGCACCCCACAGGAGCCAGGGTACTCAATGCCTGAGCCAGCACACCAGGCATGAGGGTTGCAGCCCCCAGCCAAGCAACTCGCCCAAAACTGGCCCCTTCTTCACCTGCCTGGAGGCAAGGTGGTCCTCTGCCCATCCTGCCCAAGGACATCTTCACTCCCAGCACCCTGCCTGGGCTGCCCAATGATGAGATGCAGATCTCCACAGGAACCAGTTCAGGAGCCACAGATCAGCCCATGGAAGGTCCCACCAGCATCCCGGCGGCTCTGGCAGACTCAGGTCTGATGGCGTGCTCATGGGTGTCAGGTGAGAGGAGGCTCCTGCTGCCGTGCAGAGCCCCAGGCACCACAGCTACATCCTGCATGGACCTGCAGAGCCCCAGCCACCACAGCACCTAAGGAGACAGGAAGCTTGGGCCGATGTTACCTGCCCAATGTCATGAGCAAAGGCAGCCCTTCCAGAGAAGGGCAAGGTCTGCAGGGCTGCCTGCCAAGCCTTTGAGGGCAGGTTAGGCTCCTGTCACAAAAGCCAATCGCATGGCCTCCAGAGCTTGGGACGCCTGGTCACAGAGATGCATTACAGGTTTTGCTGGTCCCCAAGAGCTCCCAGCACCCTCCAGGCTCACTCCACAAACATGCAGCGCCCAGAGCCTTCACTGTGCCCATTCTGAGCACCACCTGTCCAGCAGGCTCCAAGAGGGACGCAATTCACCTGCCCAGCATCACCACCAGGATCTCCCAGCCTGACCCACAGACTTGGGGCCATGCACCCTCCAAAACACCTAGAGACCCACATGAACTCACTACCAACCTTCATGAGGACCCCGCCATGGATTGTAGCTCCCCATAGTATCTTGCTCCGTGCAAGGAGCTCCTTTCACACACCAGCTGAAGGCACTTGCACCCCACGCGGGACCAGCAGCCAGTCCACGGGCAAGCAAGTACAGCAGAGGGGTGAAAGAGGGCCTCCAGATCCAGTAGTATGCTCCAGTCCAGACTGGGCACCAGCTGTGCCACCAGGCAGAGGTCCCAGTGAGCCTTGACCACAGCAGACCAAGAGCTGCCTCCACCCGCTGAGCCCTGAAACCAGAGAAATCTCCCCTTCGTCAACACCAAGACGGGTCTCCTTGGCCACCAGGCACCATTCAGCCATGCTGGCAGAGGTAGTCTTCCCCTCCTGAGACCTGACTGGGAAAGGAGAAACAGCTGGCTTCCGAAACCCTGGATGGCCACTGGAGACCCACAGACAAGGTCTGCAGGCCCACTGCTTGCTCTAACCACAAGGTGAGGGCAGAGATGCAATGGCTGCAGGACGAGGAGAAAAGAGAGGACCAGAAAGATGAGGCAGCTTCATCCTGCACAGACAGCCCAACTTTCCAGAGTCATGTAGGAGCCACTGCTTCCCAGCCTCATCTGGTGCTGCCAGGGAAAGCACTCCCCAATGCCAGCCATGGCAGGAGTCACCACAAATATCAGCATCTGCAGGCCACAGCAGTACAACCTTTCACTAGCCACACTTCAGCAAAAAGAGAGGCAACCAAACATGGCACCCAAGCAGAAAAGGTCGGTAGGGCAAACATAGGCATGTCCACATCTTGTCCCTGGAGCAGGGCAGTACCAAGCACAGATGCTGAGTGCTTCTGACAGCATCGACTGCCCTGCTCTGCCCCGAGAGATTCTAGAGGAAGAAGCGGCAGCACTGGGGTTCTCAAGTCCAGAAGAGGACCTCGACACAAGGACAAGGACACAAATTAGTGGCAGGGGAATTGGCCACTCTGACTATGTGGGCTCTAGCATGCCAGGCACTCCCCATGGCTCCCATCCCTCACCTACTCCAAACACGACACTTCTTGCAGACAAAAGTGTCCAAGTGCGTCTAGCCAAACCCTGCCTCTGCCCAGCTCATCTCGGGGCGGAAAGTCCTCTTTGCCACCCTCCTTCCCAGGCCAGGAAGATGCACTGCAAGGTGTCTCTTCTCTGCCTCCCATGATCCAGAAGCAAAAACTGAAAGGTAAAGATAAGTCAGCTCATCACAGGATACAAAGACACAAGATGGTTGAGTGCACCAGGCTCCTCTAAGCACAGTCCACTCAGCATTTTCTCATCTCTGGTACCTTCCTGCCACAGTGCTCCAAGAAGCCACTCAGCGCTACGTTTTCATGGACAAGTTCCCTCTAAGCAGGTCCAACACTTGGGAGCCCCATCTTGCTAGCAACAAAACAGGGGCAGGTACTACACGGCCCAGGAGGGTTCCTAAAGCAGGGCCAGTCACTCCCAGAGCAGAAGCACTGGGTGAGAGCTATCAGCTCAAGCACTGTGCCCTGCGCCAGCCCCCAGCACACGTACCCAAGCACACGCACAAGGCTTCTGGTCACCCCGCCATCCCTCCCCTCACAGCATTCCTCCACGGTCATACTAGCTACTGCAGAATTACTGGGGAGCCAGGCTGTGTGCCACAGACAAATGCCCACATGCCGTTACCTGGAGACTCCAGTACCATCTAGCATCAGCAGCCAAGCTCCTCACCCCGCAGCGAGTTCTGATGCACATTTGTTTGTTCCTTGTCCTAGACCATACCCACCAGAGTACTTAGCTCTGGTTGGCAGCCATCAGGCAGTGCACTTTCTGCTCACCTCTCAGCCTGAGGAGCATCATGGAGTAACTGTTTCATCAGACAGGAGCCCTCAGCATGCACCACCTGAGGTTTCAGTAAGAACTCTCAGGGGATGAAAGAACTACAGGGAAGCTCAGAAATACATGAGAGCACTAGAAACAGGAGAAAGCATATGGATGAGGACACAGCAAGTTGAAGAGGCCATCTGCTTTCAACCAGAGAGCTGCGAGTCCAGAAGGAGCCTCGGCTGCACTTCCTGCACCCAGGGGATCTGCCAAGGAATGCCTCACCTTGGGGTCATGGACATTGGCCTCTGCTCCATAATCAGATCCGTTATCCTGCTGCTAACTTGTTCAGCAGAAGCTATCAGAAGATAGCAAGCTTTGCCGGCTCAATGCCCTCCAGTTGGGGTTATCCGAGAAACCATCTGCTTTCAGGTACCTTTCTCCACAGAGCGTCCTCTGCATATCTGGGAGACCTTGTGAACCCCAGTGCTCATCTATGGAGGATGAGCTTGGAAGTGCCTGAAATATAGTCAAGGAGCAACCTGAGCCAGGAACCTGGATGCTGATGACAAGAGCTTGCTGGCCCCACCAGGCACACCTTACCGTGTGAGGGTTGTCGTAGTAGACACCAATGGAGCAGAGCTTCGAAGAGATGCTGCAGCCATCTGTGAAGAGCTGCCCAGATTCACCGTATGGGCCCACCCTGAACTTGTAGGCCAGCGTGATGTTGCCGACAGGTGGGGAGCCAGCACTCACAACCACCTCCGTGAAGAGTCCGGAGTAGACAGCAAAACCGAAGACGGTCAGCAGCAGCAGCGCAACCAGGGCCACGATCAGCCCAAGGAGTACCCAGTCAGACATGATGGACACCTGGTGCTCCATACTTCCTGATGCACTAGTGGCACGGAGAGAAGAAAAAGGAGAAGAGTTAAGCTAGCACTTGGACAAGCAATCGCTCTCTAAAGCTCTTTATTTGCAGCAAAACACACCCACTGCCAATTCCTCTTATGTGTGAAGCTTAAAGACAGTGGAAACCCTCCAGAAGCCTCCCGTATATTAGTCCCACATTGCATCAGCCTGCTCCAATTGGTCACCAGGTACAAATTATACTGCTTCACAGCGCCTCTTGGGAATGAGGTAGTTAGGGAGGGGGGACAGAGAGGCACTGTCCCCATCTCCCCAGAACCAGCCATACCACTCACATCCAGCCTTGCATCCAGGAGAGACCGAAAACCACCCTGGGAACCCGCATCACCCAACAGATACACAGCACTGGGATTAGGGGACCATAATCAAATGTATTATTTACAGATACCAGACCACACACTGTGACCAGGGCAGCCCCTTTACCAAAAAGTCTAGAAGCCCAGGCCTTTAATGACGTAAACGAGGACCACGCCAGTTCTGAGCTGAGCTCTGCATCTGGATCCAAGCACACAGAGAGGCTCAGAGCAAGCTGAAGACCCAGTCAGAAAAACCATCCTCAACACACTCAGGCGTAATTAATTACCACTGTTTCTTTCAGATGGCTTTTTTTAATTTAAAAGAGTTTTTATAACCTCAACCAAGGCTTCCCGTTTTGTTTGTCGTCTTTTCTCTCTCGCACCGACTGTGGGACACAGCAGCCTGGCAAACACCTCCTGCTCATTTTCACCCACCAAGCGCAACCACTCTGGGGAGTTACAACCCCAACCATCACAGGAGAGTTGTTTGTGTTTTATTCCCCCTTCAAACACAGCTCTGGTCACAAGGACTGGTTGTGACGCTCCCCTGGGACTTTCACGGGAGCTAGGTTTGAAAGTGAAGGTTGAAGTAAACAATTCACCTTTACCTCCATGTTACAAGCACACTTAGTGCAAAAAAAATCATTCACAGCAGCCGCTGCTTGCTCAGCTTCATGGTGAGAGAAAAGCCACATCCTGGTAGGAACTGCGAACGGCTCAACCCCAGCAAGCAGGGGTGCAGCAAAACAAAGTCCTGCAGAGCCGGCACCGCCAGCCACGCTCTCGGTGCCACGGCAGCACCAGGCTGGGCACCATCTCACACCACAGCCCTACTCACCTGAAAAAACAGCTCATCCCAGAAATGGTTCACGACATCTGATCCACAGGGGTGTGGGATCCGTGGCACTGCAGTGGGAAAACATAAGTATCACTGCTTCCTTGCTAACTCAGGAGGCCAAAAGCAAAACACAGTCACGGCAGAGCACCTGAAAGGCACATGGTTGCCCCAGACCTGCTCCCCTGAGGAGGGGCGTCCCAAAGAACACTTTCTCCTGCAGGAACCCAAAAGCCAAGATTTCTTCCCAGAACTGTGCAGCTGAACACACAGGGACCGAGAAACACAGAACTGGAAAGCAATGGCAAAGGAGGATGACGTCCTGCAGCCACCTCTGCTGGCGTTTCCCACCCGGGGCCATCCCCCGGGTACACCCGAGCTGCACCAGGTGCTGCTCCCCTGTGACCTCAGAGCGGAGCACCCCCAGACCTATAGCTTGGCTGGAGCTATACGTCCGTTCCAATGCCCAGCAGTGCCTTGCCTCCTCCCTATAATCAACACAGACATACTACTTATAAACCATGGTTTTGGTGATCCTCCGTGAGCCGCCGGTCCAACACCCAGCCTGTGGGCCTGAAGACAGCTGGCCCCAGAGGAGAAGAGGGTATTTTTGGCTATTCTTCCTGGCTCCAGTGGCTCGTTCCCTGCCAGCGACGGGCAGAGTTTCCCACCTGCCTTCCTCCCGGGCAGCGGGAGCAGAGCTCACCCGGACCCTGCCCGTCCCGGAGGCCATGCCCCCCCCGTGCCCGTGCCCGTGCCCGGGCAGAGCGGAGGGCTTGTCCCAAGCAGCACCCGGCCGGCCTGCCAGGAGGCGCAGCTCGGCTCGGCTCGGCCTGGCTGCAGGCAGGCGGCGGCAGGCAGCGGCCTCAGCACCGGCACAGGCTGCAACCCCCGCCACCGGAGCGGGGAGGGACCAGCGAACCGCCGCCGGGCCCGGCCGGCGTTACCCGGCTCTCAGCAGGCCGCGGCCTGGGGGGACCGGGGCGGANNCCCGGGCGGTGCGGTGGGGCCTGACACCGCCCCCGGCCGCCTCTCGGCCCTTCCCAGGGCCGCCCTGCCATGCGGCCCCCACAGCCCTGCGGCCCACAGCCCGGGAGCCCCACAGCGCGCCGCGCAGGAGGGCCGTGGGCACGGGGCCTGCAGGCCCGCCGACCGGCGCGCCCCCGAGCCCCTGTGGTGAGGGCGGCTGTCCCCTCACAGCCAGCTCTCCGTCCAAGACACTGCTGGACGAGAATGATAAACGATGACGTTACGTCGTCCAGCTTCCCCTGTGCTAGGGCTGCGGCTGCGGCAGCTCAGCACGTGTCCCTGCTGAATGACCCCTGAGCCGCAGCTCTATCGCAGCCAGAGCCTCTGGTTAATGGGCTCCTTCCCTCGGGCGCTGGGCAAACAGGGCTCACGATGCTAGAGGACGTACCAGCCGTGCGACATGGCCCTGACTGCAAGGCCTGGCTAGTTGGGGCAGTGGGCAGAACTGCTCTTCAGCGCCAGGGCCCTTCGCGCCAAACCCAGAAGGGGCTTTGAGCAGCTGCTCACAGGTTCCTGCAGGCCCATCGCTGGGGCTGTTGCAACCTGGCAGAATCAGCTTGGTTTCTGCCCACGTTGGGGCTTTCCCACTGCCCAGCTGGAAGGAAAACCAGCCAGATGGCTCAGCAGACACGGACAGCACTAGCCATCAAAGGGGGAACACCAGGAGAGTCAAGAAAGGGTTAGTCCTTTGTTTCATTCAAGGGTTTTGGGGGCTTTGGCCAGATGTTCTCGGCTCATTTGTCCTTCCCTCAGCCTCGTGCAGGTGTGGGGTGCTGCCCACCAGGGGCCAGGCAGCTGACCGCTTTCTTTTCCATCAGCTGCACTTCATCATCCAGAGGCAAACCACATTAACTAGTTGCTGAAGACCCATGAAGTTTTGGCCAGCACAGGAGCTGCTCAGGAGCACCATCATCTTGCATGCCCCTCACCACCCTAAGCTCTGATGTGCTCGGATGACTTTGGTCACAAGGCAGCTTCACAACCCACTCCCACCTCATGATACTTTCAGGAGCATGCCCCGTCCTGTGGCTCCCCCACAGAGCATGCAGCACCACAGAGCACCAGTGCTCAGCCCACAGCCTTTGCCACTTCTCAGACAACTCCTCAGGTCCCCATTTCTTTTCAAGGAATGGGACCAAGCACAGTACCTGAGAGGAACAAGCAGTCTTCCCTACCTCCTGCTCCTCCTTCACGAGAGACATGCTAGACGGGCCCAGACATAATTCCCATCCTCCTTTTCTTCCCCCTGTATAAAAGCAACCTTCATACCTCTCTCTTTACACAAAGCTTTCTCCAGCCTCTTCAACCCTCTTAGCAGGGAAAGTTTGCTCTCTGCTGGCACACTCCGTAACTCGCCTGCCCCAGCCACCTCCAGATGCAGCAACAGCAAGAAGCCGTGGAGCTTGCTGCTGCATCTCCTGCTGTGGTTTCACATCCGTTTCCCATATGTCCCAACCCGCTTTGCTGGGGCTGCTTGCAGAGGCAGCTCCAGGCACTGCTTTTCGCCGGCGTGAAGCTGAAGAGCTCATTTCTGAACAGTGGTTTGAAAGGCTGTAATACTTTCCTCCAGCAGCTGCCTGGTGAGGATCTCGAGGCTTTCTGTAAACTGGAATTAGTCAAACCTCGGATGCCCTCCTTGTATTTGGTGTTAACAGGTCTTTTGCAGCTGGAAGAAAATCCTTCAGCTTGGTTATGTGTCTCACCTGGAGCCATGCAGTGAATCACTGGCAGGAAGAGGAATAGAACTCAAAAGACCTTTAAATGCCAGCTGTGGCCATCAGACACTTCTCTTCCCTCCAGCCTTGGAGTTATTTCACTCGGCACACATTTAAGACTTGACATATATGTTTTCCCATTATAACAGCAAATGCTAAAATTTGGGTCTCATTTAAGCAATTTATGCCTTCACTCTGAAACAGTACATCGAGAAGAGCCGAGGCAGAAGGATGTAAAACATGTGCTGTCTGGTGGGCTCCCCAGTTGTCCTCACCTGGTCAGCACTGCTCAGCCGCATTGCACACCCACCGCTGCTATCTGATGGTGTCAGCCAGCCAGGCCTGCTCTCCAGCGAGGGTTCTGCATGTCCGGTTATGGCAGACACTTGGTCTCACAGGCTTGTTTGGGCTGTGTGGGGCCCCATGCATCTCTGACGGGGTATGCAGATCAGCCCATTCTCACTTAAATTCTCTCACAGCGGCAGACGGAAACGGAGGTGGGCTGTGAGCAGGAGGAGATGTGGGCAAGCCGGCCTTGCACAGTCCCACCTGTCAGGCTCTGGGCAACATTTCTTCATCTACCTGAGCTGCTGTATGGAGGGACTCCAGCTTTGTCCCAGCAGTAGCAGTCAGCAATGATGCTCAACAGGGCAGTCACCGCACCTCACTCCCCCAGTGCTCTACATCATCTCAGTGGGGCACATGGTACCTGTGCAGGGGCACTTGGCTCAGCCTGTGGCCCAGACCCTGGCTTCCCAGTTCTGCTCTCACCTGCTGGACCCTCCACCCGCTGCCTCTGGGACCCAGCAAGATGCGCCATTGTCCTTCATCTCTCAGTTGCCCTGGGTGCCTTCATCTGCTGGAGAAGGTCAGCTGAACTTCATGAAGTTCACTTTGGATGCCTGGTAAGCAAATAGATGTAGTAAGGATGCTTATCGCCTTGGGAACATGGCAAAACACAAACAACTCTAACTCAGCATGGAAATACCCTCCCTAGAGGGGCAGGCAAGAGGCTAGAACAGAGCGTGCAGCACTGGCGAATTTCCATCAGCACTGACAGACAGGCTCCACTCCAAAGTCCTGGCTGGCTGCCCTGCAAGGGCAACTCTGCATTACTGTTGATGAACCAAGACCAGCATGTGGTCCCTTACAAACAAGGAAGGCCAGCAGTTGTGGGAATAACTGAAAGGAAGGCGGCACAGGCACATGGAGAATGCTCACCTGGTGGGCAGGAAGCTGCCTGCACAGGCAGAGCTGCAGGCCAGGGGCTGTTTTTCAAAGAAGCCCAAAGCCACATTCCTCAAAGCAAGATGCATGACCAAATGGTGCAGTGGTCCCACACACCCACACATTATGACATGCAGTTTGGCCCATGCCTGCCCCACGAGGCAGGCGCCATGTCCCAGGACTTGCGTGTCCCCACTCCAGCCGTCCTGCTGTTGGAGGATCTCCTCCCACCGCCCTGCCGCCCACCCGTGCTGCTGGGACCCGCTCAGAAACCCTCCCTGTTTTTATTGCCTGCCCAATCCACCCCACATCAGGAACTGGATAAGTCCTCCAGAGGAAAGGCACTGTGGAGGGCAGGGGCTCTGCTGGCAGAACTCAGCAGGGCAGCAGGCAGGACTGGGACTCTGCGCTCAGGGTGAGTGCACAAAGGGCTGTTCGGATGCTGCTTGGTCTAGTGAGCCAGGACCAGGCTGTGGCTCAGTATTTACGCCAGGGAGGTTTTGGCCATTGGCCACCTGAAGCCCGGGGTTAGTGTCACTGGCAGGGTTAGGGTACAGGGAGCAGGAGGTTCTCTGGAGATTGTCCCAGATGCTACACAGGACAGCATAGGTTTACCCTTCCGCGTAACAACTTCCACTTTCTCATCACCCGCCATCGGCACTGACGTGCGGAAAACAGACTTCACAACCAGTGAGACTGTAAAGCAGGTATGTTTATTCAGCGCTGGGCAGCACTGGGGGTAGTCCCACCAAAGTCATGTGCGCCTGCATGGTAGCTTGTCTTGAATTTATACAGCAAAGTGTTACATATACATAAGGTTTCCCAATACGCCTATACATATGCATGACCTGTCCCTGCTTCGTATTAAAATTAGCCCCAAGAGGTCATTTCCATAAACTCCTCCCAACTGCGCTTGCGCAGTGCTTTCTGGTGGTGGTCGCGGGGGTCGGGTCGTGGGGATGAAGATAGATGACCCCTCTTCGTCACCGCTTAGTAACCTTTTGCCCCTGCACAGACTCAGTTGCTCCTTGGCCGGGTTTATTCAAATCGCAAGGCCAGATCCTTATCTGGAACTGACTCAGGAACTGCCTCCTGCTTCAGTTAGTCTAGACAATGCAAACATTGAACACCACTCTTCTTTCACCTCCCAGGCCATGCCCACAGGCTAGGCAATCATCAAGTGATACTTTGTCTACATCTGCATCCACCGAAATTTCCCCACCACCACCACTTCGTCACAGGCCAGACAACCACCAAGCAGCTCCCATCCACATCCATGTCCACTAGGATTCCTTTAACTCCCCTTCTCTCAGTCAGGCACCATAAACTTTTAATAGTTGCCCCTGTGGAAATTCTTGTACCAATAGATACATTTTCTGAAATATTATTAATTTGTTGAAATTAAACTGCTGTTGATGGGAAAGCCTTGATAGGAGACTAGGAAGGGCTCACACATGCAAACACACACGTCCTGGCATCCTGAGAGAGCCACGCGTGTGAAAGGCAAACAGCGTGAGGAGCCCAGCGGCACTTCAGCCCTTCAGCTTTTGGTGGCCGCACCAATGCAAAAGAGGAGATGCACTGAAAGATTAACTATTGATCTGTTGTTTTGCCCTCAAATTTAAATTCATTTCCCACTGCTGCCTTCTATGTTTCTTTCTCTTGATGGGAAATAAAAGTTCAGTGTTACAGAGTAAGAAAAGGCATTTACGTCTTTTCAGACAAACTTAAAAGTGTTAAGAAATATGCAAATTAGTCTTATGCTTAACTGTCTATTTAGGCCACAAATGCTAAATAGCAAACTATTTTTTTCCTGGATCTATTAGCAAAAATGGTCTTGTAATTAAATGCAAAGTTTTTAAGTTATGCGATGAACTTCTCTCCCCTACCTCCTGCAACCAGAAGGGTCGAGTTTAGATGCTTGTCTTCTGTTCAGATCCCAGTCCTGAACCATACAAACCTGGGTGGGGTAGGATCTACTCGCTAAATCAAAACTCAAGCCACCAAACCAAGCAGAACAGACTGCAGTGACAGACAAAACACTCAGCAATGCCTGCATGGTGTCCTGAACAGCAAAGACTTACAGTAGGAGGATTTACAAGGAGGAATTTCCAGTTTGGAGACCAGTTCTTTCCAGTCTGATGCATGGCATCCTATGATTTCTCAATAAATTTACCATGTGCTACCTTTCAGATAACCAGGCTCCTTGCTCCTGTAGATAACTTTTCCAAACACTTCCTTTGGAGAGATGGCGGTAAGTAGAAGGTTCCCAATCCACTTTTATTTAGAACTAGTGTGTACCTGTCTTTTCTTGTGTGTATATTGATTTGGCTCTGGTGAGTTTTATTACTTTAGGGGGAAACATCTCATGATGGCTTTCATTTTGCTGGGATAAATAATAAAAAAAAAAATCTGTGTTCTTACAAATCACTCTCCATTCCCCTTTTCTACACCTATTCCATTTTGACTTAATATTTTAAAACAGGAATGCATAGAATTAGACAGATTACTCCAGGTATTTTGCCAAGCCCTTTGTCTTAATCCTGACTTCTGTCGCTGGGAATTTCTATGGATACTACAAGCAAATTTTCATTAAGTTATTGAAGCAAAACTTTTGTAGGTTGTAGCCTATGAGCTCCCCCTTTTGCTATCAATGCACTGAACAGCAGATTAAAATTCTGCATCTCTGATTATCAGCTATTTAGTGAGATACTAATGATGCAAATTTTGATGGAGCTTTCATCTCTTCCTTTCAGATGTCAGATCACTTCTGGTAGCTACTGTGAATGATAAGTAGTCATTCTGACTCCCCCCTGCCACCGCCAGCAATTGTGTTTGTACATCGTTTTGTTTTTCTGTGAATAAAAGGTCACTTATGAGTCTGGAAGGATGCATTATTTACTGTTGAACTGCCCTGAAAATCATTTTAAACTGTTTATAGATCCAGTCGTATGGAATTAGGGTGCACAACTTTGACTCATGACCAAACAGGTCTGGTCAAATTCCTCCCATGATGCCAGGCAGGGGCCAGTGCTCGGAAGGGATCTCTTCTCGGCAGCCACATTCCGTTGTCCTCAAATTGGTAGCGATGTTTCTCACAGATGTTTCTGTTCGATCCAGAGGGAGTATCTCCCTTTACCTGTGTTGTGAATATTTGTACCTCCTATTGCAGTGTATCACACATACGTGAAGAACGGGGCTATGCACATCTTTTCCTGGTGAAAAACTTATTTTATAAGGACATTTGCATTGAAATAGTCTTTTAATTTCTCCTTTGGTGGCATGCCTTTAACTTTCATTGTCTTAACAGAGATCATGTATTCCTTCTTCATCCTGATGATGATCTTATACTGTCTTTGAGCTACAGAAGAATACACATCTACAAACCAGTCTTTTCTGTCTTTTTTTTAACCTCTCTTGTACGTGAAGTCTAGATTAAGTTTAGATTTTTTTCTTGCTGAAAACATGAGATATTTTAGCCAAAGTGTTCTTCCATTTTCCATCCAGACAGAAACAAGAAGGAAAGCATGAGCACGCTACGCTGTCTCTCTGGGTGTGCAAATAGTGCTTGCAAAAAGTGCTGGGTGTAATGCAGTCTTGTCAACAAGCTCATTCTCTACAGTGAGTGACACTTTAGACTGTCATCCAGCATTTTTAATGAGGGATCCCCTAACAGGCTTCAGGGATTTCAACAGGATTTTAAAAGCCTTACACAACTGCATTCTAACCGGAGAGGAGCTGATGTTCTACAAAGCAAAGCAGTGCAGCAGTAATGACACCAACAGAGCTTTCATGTCAATGGTTCTCCTTTAGTTTTACAAGAGTGACTGCAGAAGGAACAACAAACATGAACATTTGTCCCAACCTTAATTGCTAGCTTCAAAACCAGAAAATTAATTTCTTACAGCCATGTTGAGCTCCTGTTTTTAATGTGCACATGTAAATAGCACTTTTAAAAACCTCTCTGGCAGCTGTGTAGAGAATTAAATTACAATGACAACTCCAAATTTGAAGTTGAAAGACATTTTTGTCCTAGGATTTTCATCTGCTTCCTGGCAAAAAACTGTCTTGAAAAAATACATCACAAGCCTCTTCCAACTAAAGAACATCTGTGGGGAGCTGCTGTAAATCTGAGGAGGGGGAGCTCTTCCAAAAGGACTTTCAGAAGCCCTGATTATTTATAATTTCATATTTCCCTTTCTTTTCCTACTACCTCATGTTGTAGTGGACACACCATTCACAATAAAAGCTATTAAACACAGGTGATTTCTGACTTTATTCCACCTCAACATGACCCCCCCTTCCATCCTACAAGTGTCACTGCCTACCAGTGGCCTACCACCCACCACAGGTCCACTTCTCCCCAGTTATTGACTAGCAGAGATGGTAGAAACAGTTCCCGCTGCACTCAAACCTCCAAGTTTAAAACCCAGTCTGGTTCCTCTCAGCTTACAACCAGGTCAGGCCAGGCCACCTGCAAGCAGAGCAGGGTGCACCGGTCCCACTGCAATGATGGCTTTGGTTCAAAATGGACTGTGTCTAAGTCCACCCCTGCAGCTCTGCTAGACAAGTATGTTTACGAGTGCCCCCACAGAAGAGCTTGTCTCAACTGACCTGATTTCTTCAGGAGGCTTGAACTGGCTCCTGTGGCTGCTCTTCTCCTTCCCTTGACTCGACAGCTTGAACTGCTAACACTGACACAGCCTTAGTTTTGCAGCAACCTAACACAGCAGTGCAAATCCCATCCTCAGTGATGCCAAGTATGCCATAGCGAGAAGGAAAACAATTTAAAGGGAGATCCAGAAATATTTTTCATCCTATAGTTTATTCAGCTATAATGCTAAATGTGATCCACATTTGAATTTTGAGTGCAGAGCCCTACCACCAGCATGGGGGAGGAGACAGAAGAGAGTGTCACAACAAAGCTTTGCAATGTTCTTGTCTTTTTATTGCACTTTTTATTGCTTCTGTGGAAGAGAGAATAATGCATGAGAAACCCTTGCACTGAACCAGAACAGCAACAACCACAAGAAATTGCATTGCCCTCTTCTACATAATACAGCTTCACCCTCCTTCCCCCCTTGGCTTGGTCAGGTTCAAACTTAGTGCCTTCATTTCCAGTGGGTAAAAGTACAAGCACACAATTTCTCTGGCTCACTCTTAAGCAACAGCCGTTTGATGGGGAGTCTGAGCCCTTCCAGGTGCAGCTGATGTTGGTCCCAACTCCACTTTAGGTGTTATTGCCAGTGGGTGGAGGGAGGTGATCATTCCCCTTGACTCAGTGCTGGTGAGGCCACACCCGGATTGCTGGGTCCAGTTCTGGACTCCCCAGTACAAGAGAGACATGGACATACTGGAAAGAGTCCAGTGAAGGGCCACTAAGGTCATTAAGGGACTGGAGCATCTCTCCTATGAGGAGAGGGTGATAAAGCTGGGACTGTTCAGCCTGGAGAAGGCTCAGGGAGATCTTACCAATGTATATAAATACGTGAAGGGAGGGTGCAAAGAGAACAGAGCCAGGTTCTCTTCAGTGGTATCCAGTGACAGGGCAAGGGGCAATGGGCACAAACTGAAACACAGGAGGTTCCCTCTGAACATCAGCAAACACTTTTTTACTGTGAGGGTGACCAAGCACTGGCACAGGTTGCACAGGGAGGTTCTGAAGTCTTCATCCTTGGAGATAGTCAAGAGCCATCTGGATAAGGGCCTGGAAAATCAGCTCTGGGTGACCCTGCTGGAGCAGGGGGGTTGGACAAGATGACCTCCAGAGTTTTTTTTTCAACCTCAACCAGTCTGTAATTCTGAACCGGAGGCCTCCATACAAGATACCTGCGGGCTTCAGGGATGAGACCAATTACAACAGCAAGACTCAAACAAGCTACGTCCCATCTAGCTGCATGAGCTGCGACTGGCATCAACTCAATGACTTTTAGGTAGACCATGGATGTAGGTTATGGTGCAGCTGCATTGGTTCCAGTTCAATCACAAAGGCCCCTCCAGGCCAAAATTCTCTGTAGGCACCTATTCCTATTTTAGGCTAGGGTAAACCATGCCTCAGTTTCATCTCTGCCTTTCTACACTAGGAATCTAGACAACTAACTCAGGCACAGATATCTAAGGAAAACTGAGAGAATTCTACCCTTTTGGTCACTGCTGGAAAAAAATCTACCTGGGGTGCAGATCACAGCTCAGAATTTCTGGGTTTTGTTGCAGTCTCAATAGACGAAGCCAGAAAACGGTAAGGACTGAGATACAGCCCACAGGCAAGAAAGAGGAGCAATGGTGGACTAATGTGTCAAGGGTTGTCACAAGTATTTTGTGGCACTTGAGTGCAAAAAAGACCAAGCATAAAGGACCAGTGGAGCAGAAAGCATGTAAACCGCTAAAGCATATTTTCTGCTGAAAGTTGGCAGCTTTTCTGACCAGGCTGTTTTTCAGAAAGTGCTGCTCTCATTAGTGAAGTCAGAAATGGAGCTGAGGTGAATCTCCAAATGACAAAATGATATTTTGGCTCATTGCATATTTTGTCTTGGCTTTTGCAGGTAAATCAATTTCCTGAGATTTCAGAAGTTTATGAGGCAGTTCTGAAATTTAACTGGTCCTTGCTGCCATTTAGGGGCCAGTCTACCCACGTCTATGCTAGCCTTACAGAGTCCCTCTGAAATTCTGAGAGAGCAGGGGGGTCTTCAGCCCTGTGATGTGGCCTTACTAAGCATATTGAAATGACAGAGATACATAGTGGTAGCAGTTAACTCAGAGCCATTCACACACATGTCACGGGTAGTTTACTCCCCCTTGCCCCTAGTACATCCCCTACGTTTTACCCTGCTTACTCCAGTACCAGCAAAGGTCCTATTTTCGTGAAGAAATGCAACACTGTGCAGAGGCTGGGGAGAGCCAGTGACACACATCCCACAGGGACTTGTACCAAAACTCAGAAGCCTAAAAGCAAGCCTTTCTCCCATTTAACTATGAAGCCTTTGCTCTTCCCATACGAGAAGGGAAGTCTTATGCCTCTGCAGTATCTCCTTCTGCACCTTTTGCCTCGTTAAAAAAAAAAAAAAAGGAACACATAAAAGGACTGCATTAAGTCTGTCACTGGGAAAACACATTTTTTCCAGATAGAAACGCCCATTCATGAGTTACTGAAGCTAAAATATTCTTCAAAAAAACTCAGCATGAAATGGAGAGATTAAGTCCCAAGTTTATGCCTTGATTTTTCTTAGGGAGCTTTTTGTGCAACTCTACATTAGGCTGAACTGACTTTCCTGGAATGAAGGCTCCTGTTGGTTTGAGTGATCTTTTTTAAACTCTTCTCAAATTGAAAAGTCTAGCAAGGCTCTTTGTACAATCCCCACATTTCAATATGAACAATTTTAGAGGAAATCTTCCAGAAATTGCCATTCTGAGTTGCAAAAGCTTTGAATTCACAAATATTTCAGTGTGTTGGGGACAGTTCTCTGGCAAATTTGAGTGTTATTTTCCTGGAATAAGTGATCAAGTGAGCTGATGTGAGTCAGTCACAGCTGTACAAGACACACAAGATTTACCATTAATTCAGACCAGTTCAGAACCATTAGCACTAAGCTGACACTGGTGTATTGACTGAAGTGGAGGAAAGGCTGCTGATTTCTAATACCAGTACCTTGGGGAAAGGTGAACAGTATTTGGAAGACTGGCTAGGGTTGAAAAGAGATTCCATTTCACATAGCATTTGGTATTACCTCCCCATTTAGCCTTAACCAAGTAACAATCCAGTTTTCTTGTGCACAAAGCAAAGCACCAAAATCAGAACTACAAGAAAGACAGTGTGTGCTCCAAAATCGTTAATTCAGGGTCTCACTACAATTTAAAATGAAGTCATCTGACACAGGGATTATCTCCATGGCTGGAGAAATAAAGCACAATATCCCAGGTAGGAAGACAAGCTGCCTTGACTTTCAATCTTTGTCACCTGACTGTTGTCAGAAGACAAGCATGGTGGAAACTAGTCCACAAACACGTAACATGGCCACCACTTTTTCTTACTTGCCTTTTTCCAACGGCTAACGAATGAATGCATATGACTTGCAAGAATTGGGTCTCAGCCATATTTCTGAAGGCAGAAAGACTGCATAAAGACAGCTCCAGTATGAAGTAGAAAAAGACCTTTGTGGCAAATTGATTTCAGCAACGTCACCAGGAGCTTCTGACTCAGAGCCCCATTCTGCCCAGCTGCGCACTCAAACCACCCCTCCACACACACACCTGCCAAACCAGCACGATTCAGCCCACTTGGAGCTCTGCCATGAGCAGCTGCACAGAAGATGACTGATGCAAAAATTATTTTTATTTCAGGGTTGTAATTAAGCCATACTTTGTCACACTGCTACTGGCTGAGGCTGGAAGGCTACTGATGAGTTGTACCAGGAGACATGGCAGATGGGATCAGGTTGTTATTCCACTTCAGACCAGTCCACATTGGCTTGAGTCAACCTCAGACCAGTTTAACTTAGCTCTTTTCTTGCCTGTTTCTGCTGCCCAGCAGGTATGCCAAATAAAAGGGCAGCTTGCATCGCTCAGACACAGAGGAGGGTGCTCCGTCTCCAGCCATTAGCAAGATGGTGTTGCACAGGCTGCAGTTTTCTGGGGACGCTTGGTGCAATGGAGGGGGGACCTTGCTTCAGCAACAAAAAGTGCAAGACCCCACTGCCAAATGTCCCACCCCTGAACAGCTTCTCAGGCCTACTGCTCGCACTGTCCCTGCAGACTAGTTATTGTGGTTTTCATTGTACAGGGACACAAAATACCCTATACGTGCACTTAAAGCAGAAGATTTAAGCGCTTTCAGGTTAGCGTCCACCTCCTGCAAGTCAGGCTTAAACATCTTCCTTCGGTGGGCCACCCCGACAGCTTAACCAGCTCCCAGGTGGGCATCTCTGCTGGCTGAGCAGTTCAATAGTGAGCTGACAGCTCCCTCCTCTGTCAGAAAGCACTAAAAGCAGCCTAAATATCTGTCCTAGAGTCACTCGGAGCAGGGGACTTGAATAACGGAGGATATCATGCATTTTCTCTCATTTTTTGCATGGAGGTAGGGGAAGTCTCCAGGACAGTTTCCTTCCCCCCAAAAATGCAGAGCGCTACTAAAGCTTCAGTTCTCATCCTGCCTTGGCTTCCTTCCCCTTCCAGCTGTGTAAGCACATGCCAGGTGTCCTGCTCTGGTCCTTCTGTGATTTGACTTCTCCAGAGTGTATCAGCAGGCAGGGAACAGAGCAGAGACACCGTCCTGCTCAGGCAAGACTGAAGGTTCTTGAAGGTCACTGGCAGGTCTGTCCTTGCTGCTCAGCTACAGCACGTTTCACGCTGAGGTGGTATCTATTAGTCCCTCCCTTCCACATGTAAGAAAAATAGTGGATTTACTGAGCATTTAATGGCAGGCTGAAATCACATATGAAAATTTAGCCCCAGTAAGATGTTATCCCTGATGCGTTCCTTCCGCTGACAAGCCAGCCTGGGATATAAGCAGCGTGTTGCATGTGCTGTATGCTTGTGTGTACAGAGTTTAAGTCTAAGGGCTTTTTTGCTGGTTCTTGAAACAAAACCAGAATTGGGGGGAGTGTCACTTAACAAAAAAAAGATTTTGAAATACTAGTAAAATGGTGGGGAAATTTCATTATTTCAGGCAGAATGCCACATACAGGCTTATCAAAGGTGCTATGTTGGTGTGAAAGAAGCTAAATAATTGTGAATTGAAATTCAAAGAGGCTTTTGACTGAGATACAAGTTACAAGAATTGTTCAGAAAAAGAAATTACTTGCAACAAAATTATCATGAAATACAGGAAAGGTTTTCAGAACTGCATGAGGAGCTGCTTGTGCCCTGTTTGTGGGAGAGAGAAAGGTGGGTCACACTAGGATTAAGGCATGAGCTTGTAAAGTCAGTGCTGTCTGGAGCTGTCACGAGCAAGAGCCAGCCAGGGTCTCTAAGACGTACGGACTTCTGGATAGACATTCCCAGGTAGGGCTGCAAGATAAACTTTCAGTTCAGGTAATGTATCACCTTCACATGAGGAGACCAGGAAGATCCTGCACTTGGACACGGAATACAGAACACAAAGATTTCTAGTCACTTTGCTGAAGGATTTTAAAGAGTGCTTGCTGCACCTGTGGAGGCAGGGGATAAGCTTTGAGACCCAAGCTGTTCTTGGAAGGCCTATGTTCCTCTAAATCTCAATGGTTTCTGTACCAGGGATCCTCTCAGTGGGAATACAGAGCTATTTTCTCATCCTTCGACAGAACTTGCTGCTCCTTGGGCCAAGGAAGCCTGACCAACGCCATCTAGGAGGCACCTACACCACAAGCAAACCTGTGCCAGTGCCATAACTTCAACTGCATTGAGCTCATTGGCTTCATTTCGCTAAGCATAGCTAAGAGCCTGTGTTTGACCAGAGGCCAGCAACTTTTTGGAGCTTCTCCTCCCCCTCTGCAAATCAGAGGCTTTGGAATTCCTTCTCCCTGAGAAACAGCAGTTCCCTGTTCTGTGAAAATCCGCTGTCCAGAACACTGGAGTTCTCACCCTTGTTAGGGCTATCATGACAGCAACACTGATCAACACAGCACCCACAGGTCCACCTGCAAGCTGACACCTGTGGAGAGACACAAGTAAGTTAACTGCTACAGCAACAGGGAAGGAAGATGCTAAAGGACTGGCTTTCAAGGTGGCCACTTCCTTTAGGACTCTGGACAGGCAACTCGCCCTTCAGGCTTCTTTATCTGTGAGACAGGTCAAAACCTAACTTCATCAAGGCTTGCACTTGGCCCAAATGCTGTGTAGGCTGGGGAAAGAGGAATAATGATGTCCTAAATAGAAGAAACAGATCTCCTTTGGGTTGGACTCTGCTGCTTTTATGGTTTGGTTTTGTTTAGGTTTGGTTTTTTTGTTGGTTTGTTTGTTTTTGGTTTTTTTATACTGGCACCATTGGGAGAGCTCCCATTTGCTTAATTAGGCCACATATGAGGAACCTGGGAAGACACTGAATATATTTGGGGTGGCTTGACCTGCTAATTTTCATCCTTTATGAACCTGAGCAGCCTGGGTTCAGATTAAAGTTCTTGACTTTAAGAGAAGCTGGATATTCCTATCAGCTTGGAAAGGTAAGTTGTTGGGGATATATTTTTTTTTTTTAAGTAACACACACACCACCACCATACAAATACATTTTTACTGGGGTAGACAGACGCTTCACGCCGCTCAACTTATAGTTCTAAAGCAAAGACAACACTGACATCATATTATGTTGGTAAGCATGTCTGAAAACTGGGAATGGTATCTAGAAAAAAAACTTATAAAAATTAAATGAGATCTTTAACTAACAGAAAACATTTGAGCTGGGTAAGTTATGGAAGGACTTTTGCTAAATAACATTGTGCTGTTGCATTAGAAGCTCTCAGTTTCCTGGCACAGAAACTACATTTACTCTTCAATCAAGTGTATAGCTTGACTAAAAATATAACCCATGTTACATTCCCTAAGGAAAGAAAAAAAAAATCTTATCAGCTACTGCTTCCTATTATTTCCTCTCAGTTTTTCTTCTTGTTTTTTCTGATAGCTGTAAACACACTTGAGAGTCTGCCTGACTTAAGTGGAATTGATTGCAAATGGTATCTTTGCAATAAAAATATCTGCAAGAGATTCTGGGATGTTTCAGCTCTTCCTGTCTGTTAAGAAACCTTTTTTCCCCCCCCATGTACGGACTCTTATCTTGGCAAAACATAAATTGGGGAGGGAAAAAAAACCCCACCAAGCCATATTTATGACCAAACAAAGTCTCCACATGTCACATGAGAAGAGCTGCACTTCTCATCCTTGAAGCTGACACCTAGTGGGGTCCTGGCCATAACATGAAAGTCAGGATGAAGACTGTTTCGAACCATGACACACACACAAGACAGAGATAAGACTATGTGGCAAGTTAGAACTACCAACACCTTCAAAAGGTGTGGTTTACAGAGAGAGCTAGACTGAAGGATCCTCAGAGCTAGTAGCAGAGTTTGTTGGCTACTATCATTAAAATCAAAGCTCTCAATCCATTAAAAGCTATCCATTTACCAAATTGGAACAGAGTGGCTCCTGAAGCACTTTGATTAACATGACACCCACTTGAACAGTGCTTACCCAAGAGAACAGGACCCAAGGCCATATACCCATCCAAATCTAAAGAGCTCTCTGCCCTGGGCAAGGAGATACTGCTCTAGGAAAAGGAGCACACACATACTGTGATCAAAACACCTGACAGTGTTTTGTACATGAAGGCCAAATTTCCCAAAGGACCATGAAAAAAAAAGTAGTAGGCCACAAGGATCTCTCTCAGACAGTAAGAATTAAAAACAAAAAATGATTATTAAAAGAACTTATGACCTATGGATAACTGATTTATGGTTAGAGCCCACCAAGCTGGTGTCCAAACCACAAAGGTAATTTCACTACTGACTTCAGACAAAGTAACTTCTGTCTCAATGTTCCTGTGATGTCAGAGATGGAGGCACACCCATCACCCCACAGCACAAACTATCACAGGGCCTCATGACCATGCATACTATTGACTGTCCGTTGAGACTCAGTACCAAGTTGAATGCATTAAAACCATTTATCAGTTTGTATCAAATGTTTGCTCAATCAAAAAAGTCACTTTCTTGAAACACTTCACAGAGCGAGCTAGTCCCACAGACATGCTTACTGACAGGGGTTAAGCGGCTACTTCTACAGACATCAGAGATTAGTCCACAAAATGGTCAGCCTGAAGTTAGCTGGCAACATAACTGCTGTCAAATGAGGAAAGAATTGGGATGGGAAGAAGCATCTATTAACAGGATCACATACCAGGACTGGCACAGCACCCTGCTGTTTCCCTTAGGGAAACCTGGATTAAATAGGCTATCTCCAAATGCCAGGTAAAGGCTACTATACCTCTTGCACAAGCAAACCTCAAGAGACGCGCAGAGGCAGAGTGTCATCAATCTCCTCTGCACACACAAATTCCCTTCTCAGCAAAGCGATGCTCGAGTCCCCCTAAGGCCAGCTCCACCTGTTGAACCTTCTCAGGTGGGCAACAAGAGAAACAAGGCAATAGATGAAGTAGTACCCTTCCCCTGGAACACAACGGAGGCACTGCATCAACCACAGGGGCTCTGCATCCTGAGACGAGGGCCAGCTTTCCCCTCCGGCATGCCAGGGACAGGCTCAGAAGACCCCGGCAGCGAGACGTGGCACAGAGTCCAACCTTTCTCGCTCTCTCCTGCGCCATCTGCCACCTCCTCAGCTTCCTCCAACAGCTCTGCTCAGTTTCTCCTAAGAGCAGAGCTTATCTGCTCGACAGGAGGAAACAGGGAACTAGCTCCCAAGCCACGCAGGGTGCCCTGATACAACAGCTCCCCGCCGCAGCTGCCATCCCCCTGGCCTCGCGAGACCCAGGTGCCCTGGGGCCGGCTGCGGAGCCGTGCCCAGCAGCGAGGGTTCCAGCACCAGCGGCTCCCCCCGCAGAGCTCACGCTGCTCGGGCCGAAGCGCGCCCCGCAGCTCACGCAGCTCGAAGACAAACAGGGGAAACGCGCGCGCGCGCGCGTGCACACCCCCGCCCCCGCCGGGG
>VZTL01043642.1:35015-49101 GCA_013400535.1 Scopus umbretta
TTTTTTTTTCTTTTTTTACCGTAGCTAGCCGAAGCCAGTGCAGCCTCAGCAGGCCGAAGGCGCATGGACGAGCGTGTAGCAAAGGGCTCGATTTTGGTTTAAAAAGCACTGTTAGCGCGGTCGGTTTCGTGTGGCCCGGCAGCCTTACCTAAGACTGAAAATTACCCAGCTTAAAATTATACGCTACCTAAACCTTCTTTGCCAGGAGACCCATTCCTTCAGGGGCAAGAAGAGCTTGAGACTACTTCAGTTGTGTTTGGGTCTAAGAAACACCCCAAAAAACTTATTGTAGAGGTTTACAGAGTTAAAGTTATTACAGAGACTCAGAGCAAAGTATTGTCCCCAGTCAAATGATGCCTTAACTGTTTTGATATCCCTTTAAGTCTGTCTCTGCGACGTGCCTGGAACAGGGGTTTGTTTGTTTTTATTTGCTGCCTCATATCCAGCTTTTGTTTGGTACAGTTCACCTGTTTGTTGCAGAGAACCCTGCATGAGCTGTGGTTCCCACCCGCTCTTTCTGTATCTGATGCAGAATTCGAAGACTAAATGCTAGATCTACTTAGGGAATGTTAGGGTTGTTGTTGTTGTTCCCCCCCTGCCCGAGCTTAGACTAGGTAACCAATTCTGCTGTCTGTGTGATTTTAAATCAGTGTGGCTCTTCTAAAAGTGAGCTTTTATAACCCTCTTTTTATCTCAGAAATCTCAAAATTAGTTTTACTTGTCCTAAGTGTTTGTTACTTGAAGTATTAGATTCTCCAATGGCTTTATTTGGGGATTTTTTTTTCAATAGGGAAATATGAAGTCTCTCCCCCCCAAAAAGGATTGTTTGTGAAAATATTTACTTTCTGATGCAGGCTTTTCTAATGGGTCTGTGTGCCCTCCTCCTGCCCTGTGGCCCTACTCTGGTCTTACCCAGGTCTCCAGCCACACATCACTAGCATTTATGTTTTAAATATGCAGACTAATTCTGGCTCTGATTTGGACCAATGTTGCATATTTAAAAAAAAAGAAAAATTGCCATTAGCCTTACTTCATTTTAATTAGTTTGCTGGAATGCTTAACAGCATATTTGTAAATGCTTGACATAAATTAATTTTAATGGGTGATTTGTATCATTTAACACCAGAATATGTGTGTGTGGGGGGGTGGTTTAAATAATTTCTCAAGACATAACTGTATCTTTACACAAGGGGCAAAAGAAATTCAGTCAGAAAGCTAAGCCAGGCAACTCTTATGTTATTCCTCCTAGTTCACCAAACTTACGCTCTGGCTGAGTGCCACAGCAATTGAGTGCCAGAGGCGGGGAGTTCTCTGCGCCAGGAATTGACAGTAAAAACATCCTAAATGATCTTAATTGCCACCAGGATGTAGGACTAACGATGGCTCTTCAGATAAGCAAATTCCAAATAAGAACAATTTGATAGTCAGAGGGGCTTAGAAATATCGTCTTTCCTCTTTTTTTTTTAATGGTAACTGTTGTTTTTCCTACTTTTTGCTCTTCATCTTTTCTCTCAATGTATTTACTTTGCCCCAAACCCTGTTGGCTCATCTTCACCCTGTTTCTGTGGTCCACTTGGCCCTAGAAATTTCTGAGCTTGACTACTATCTCCTCACTATCCTATCATGTCTTCTCGTTCAGTCTCTCTGTAACATTTTATTCCCTTCTGCTGTGTGATATCATTAGGTTCTTTCCAAGTCTCCATTCAGACACCATCTTTTACTTTTTATACTAAACTCTAATCTGTCTCATGTGTTTTTCTACATCCATTTAAACTCTCATGTGCCACTCTGTTGTCTTACGACTTGCCTTGAAATGCGGTTTAGCTGATGTGGAGGAAGAGTTTAATCAGTGAGTTTGAGGAAGTTAGCATGTCGATAAAGGCTAGCCAGCATGCCCTTTAAATCTTAAATTTATCTGTGATGAGTCTGTCCTTGTAAACAAGTAATAAAGGTGAAACCCCATAATACAGAACAGTGCTGTGCAAAATAAATGCACCTAACGGCAGCCTACCTTCGTTCCCAGGGATACAGCTATGCAAATGCACACGCCTGAATGCACGATGAAAATCCTCTGCTCCTTGCATATTGGTGTGATTCCTATCCTGCAACACTGGACACTGTGTAGATAGAAGTAGTTGCCCGTTACTTTTGGGATCATCTCAAAAATAAGCACAAATATCCCTGTCTTTGGTACACTGGTTGAGTTATGGTTGCTTTAAGCCATTTTACAAGACTGTTAGGTCTTGGGGTGCCTTCTGGCCTTGATGTGATTTCTGTTCTCACCTCATTCTGAACTGTGAATGAACTGTGAACAAAAGCTACAGAAAGCATAACTGGAGTTGATAGAGCAACTCTGATCTGTCCACCCTCTCTTCTGTCCTCTTCCTATCTCCATGTTTTCACTTCAGAAGGCCATTTGAGACAGTAAAAGAACTAAGATATCCATAGACCACCTTTTAATTAAGATATTTGCCATCCACTGTGGCATACACACAACTAACAGCCAGTCCTTCCTAAGTGAATCATCTAATTACAATTAATCAGAACAAGGTTCACTGTCTTTCTCTGACGAGCCTTCATGACCAAGGTACCCAGTAGAATGAAGAGATGGAGAGTCACCAGTATGCCGAGTAAAATTGGGCAATACACCCGCAATGAATATGAGGTCGGTCTTTCCTCAAGCTCTGACAGTTGTGGGGTTTTTGTTTGCCTTTTTTTTATTGTTGTTTTCATCAGAAACAGGGCTGAATTCAATCTCTTTGCTCAGTTAATTAGCAGTGCTTTGCAACAATAAATAGTTTTGTCTCACCTGACCCTGTACTGGCTGATTGAACTGTCACATTTGGAGCAGATCCCTAGTGTGGATGTGTACAAAGTGATTCCTCCTCCCTGTCTTCACAGTTTTGAAAGAACCAGCAGCTCTCCAGGTACCATTTATCTCTGTTTGCATTCTTTGCAAATGTTTCATTTTTCTTCTGTTCTACACCTGGAGGCTCTTTGTTCTTCACCTTCTATCTGCTCTGTTGAAATTGCTTGAGAAGAGAAGGCCGTCTTATGGTAGGATCTTCACTTGGTACTGACAAAGTGAACTGGCTCATTTTTTGAACCTCAGTCCAAAAGCTGTTTGGAAAGGCTGGGTTCCACGTAAACCACAGCAGAACTAGGCTTCTGCACTTGAAAATGTTGTTGGGAAGATTTTAAATTATACTGTGGGATGTTGACAGATGAGAATAAGTGTGTAGTTTGGGATAAATAAAGTATTAGAAATAAGAATACAGCCTTCAGAAAGCTCAAGTCATGAAGTTGACCAGAAAAGTAAATTAGAACGTGAACTCTGTCAAGTCAAATGAAAAATATAAGGACCAGCCAGAAAGACTATGAGCACCATCATACTAATAGCAAAAAAAAAATAATTTCCAAGTACATCAGAAGCAAGAAAGTTGCTGGAGTCTGGAGGGCCAATAGATGATGAAGAAGTGAAAGAAATATTTGATGATGAAGCCATCGGTAGAAAGTTAAATGACTTATGTGTGTTTCTGTTTACTGTGGAGGAGTCCAAAGAGGTTCCTATGCCAAAAATTCTCTTATGGGGAACAGGACTCATTGAAAGATCTGTCTCTGCTTGAAGTGTCAGCAAATGAGTGTTTAGAGCAAAATGATAAATATAGTTACAAAATGCCAAGACCAGATGGTGCTTTCCCAAGGGTTCTGAAGGAAACTTGGTGTTGAAATGACAGAATTATTAATTATGCTATGTAACTTCTTGCTTAATACCTTTAAGCCAGAGAAGTAGAAGATGGCTTACAAGGTGGCAGTTCTTAAAGATAGTTCAGCAGGATATCACAGAATTCAATGCCTTTTTAAAAAATACATTCTAAAAAAAAAAGTAAACAGATGGACTAACAACTTATGGTGGGAGAAGGTCAGCATGGCTTTTGCAGAGGAAATGGTGCTGCTTAAAGCTGCTGGAGTTTTGGAATGACTTGACAAGCACAGAGAAGGGAAGTTGTGACAAGAGAAGAATAAGGATCTATGTTGCACCTGTATTGTTCAGCATACTCATAAATGATTTGATGAGAAAGGTGTTGTGTAGTAAGGGACGAAAAGACAAGAGCTGACTAGGAAGAATTGCAGCTTGGCATTCTGACACCGAATTACAGGCAGTAAAATGTCAAATGAAATTTGTTGCAGATAAATATAAAGTTGGGGTGGGGGGAAATCTTTGTCTGTTCATGAACCAATGGGGTGAAAGTTAATTATTGCCACTTAGGAGGAAGAGCTTGTCATAATTCTATGAAAATGCAGGTTTAATGTTCAACAGTGATCATATAAGCACGTGTGAGGGGCTTTGGGGAAAGGAATAAAGAAGAAAACAGAGGATAGCATCATAACTCTCATGTCTTAGCATGCTGATTACTGTGGTTTTCTGCAAAGGAAGATGGACTTTGAGATACAGTGCAACTGGAAAAGCAAAGAAGAGGCTGAGAAGAATGATCAGGGATAAGGAATGGATTCCATGCCAGGGATGCTTAAAAAGATTTGAACCCTTCAGCTTGACAAAGACATGACTGAGCACGGTCTGGTCTAGATCAAGACCAATGGTGCCTCCCCCCACAGTTTGTACTGAGACCGCAGAATGCAGTGCCGTGAAGTGCTTTGAATGACAACGATTTACGTGGCTTCAGAATCAAACAGATGAAATCACAGAAGAAAATGCTATCAAATGTGCTGTTGAGCACAAAGCTTAAAAGAACTAAGAATACCCCCAAGCTGGAAACTGAGAAAATACATTTGCAGAGGTGTCGGTGTGTTTGCTCCTTCTTTTACTCTGTCTTAGCCATCTGAGATATCTATGCAGGGTGCCAGCCTTGGTGGGTGTTTGATCTGAACCAGTGCGATCTCAACAGATGTCTTGTGGTGGGAGAAGAGGAGGAACATAGGTGAGTGTGTCAGCTATGGGTACCAAAAGGTGGTTGTCTGGAACAGTTGGTGTTACTTTCTTTTGTCCATGTGCTGTCTGCTGCCAGGTGCAGGGCAGTAGTTTGTGCCTAAAGACAGCGATCTTGCCCAAGCAGAACCTGCCTCGTTCAGCATGTGGGTGCCCCATGTCTTCTTTGACATGCTGGAGGTGTCTGGGCAGAGAGGATATCAAGAAAAAAAAAATCACAAATGCAAAGTGTTTTGCAGATTGCATGAGAGTGGAAATCCACAGATCTGCTATAATTACCTCAATATTGAGCCCTAATCTCATTTTGTGCAAAGTAATCTTGGGCCTTGGTATTGCATAATAGAAGTGCTCTTGTAAGTCATTGCACCTACAGATAGCAAAGATCTAGTCAGTAGGGGCAAAGTAACAAGAATGTTAAGTGAGGGTGGAAGGACAGCAATGGCAGCCACAGGTCCTGAGGACAAAATACTGCTCTCTGCCCCTGTAGTTCCAGTTTGCCTTCAGCCTTGGAGAGGGACTTGTCCTGGTAGAGTAAGGCAGGGGAGAAATGCTGGGATTATTCTTCCCTGTGCTCTGAAATGGTGTTAATTTACTAATTATATAGAAATAGGGAGGTGAGCAGCAGAGGGATGAACTTTGCAGATAGTTGAGAACAAAGAAAACTTGTAGTAGATTGGGAGAACCTTGCTATGTTTAGTGTTTGCAGAACAGGATGCGGGGTGACAATGTTAAGACAGAGTTTTGCTTGCACATATTGCTGTTTTAGTTTCTAACAATTTTGACTTAAACAGGCTTAAAAAAGATGTTTCAGGCACCTCCTTTCATGATATTTTTCCACAATCAAGTGTTGAAAGCAAATTAAATAACCTGACTTGGAAAGGAAATTAAGACATCTGTTTTGTTTTCACTTAAAAAACAATGCAAGAAGGCCCTACAGATGAAATAGGAGAAAAGTAGAAACTGAAAGTAGAAAATACAAAACAGAAGCTCAAAAGCACGAGGAGTAACTGGGAGAAAAAGGGAGCTCGAAGAGAAACCTATGACTCGGAAATTACGGATCTAAAAAGTTGAAATGTGGTAGAAACAACGCCTTGCCATGTGTCCTGCTGGGAGGCCTGCCTGCCTTTGCTTTGAACCTGGCTCATCCCATGTGCCCTTGTCCTTGTTTTAGAGACTGAACACTCAGGCCCCAGGTTTTCTCACTGCTGCTTAGGATGTTAGAGAAGTGCCTGTAGTAATTTTCTTGGTTGTGTGTCTTCCAGATCGTCCTTTTTCCAGTTCTGCCGTAGTTGTTCTTCATATGGATGCTGTTCTATAGTTTAATCATCTGTGTTGACCTGCTCTGAGTCATTTCCAGTTCCTTTATAGCTTTTTGACATGGGGAGGATCACAACTGCACACAGAGTCAAAAGGTGCAGGCGTGCTTGTAGATTCCTACGTTAGCGTAAAAATGTCTGTTTTGTTCATTTTTCCTAGTTCATACTGGATTTGTAAATTACTTTTTTTTTATCTCTTCAGAGATATTTTAATTTTAATTTTAATGGAATTAACTATATAACCCTAAAATACTGCTCTTGAGTAGCAGCGATCAGCAACCAGTCCATCATTTCATGTAGGAAGTTTGATCTGTTTTTTACCTTGTGTATCATTTCACATTTATCTATTTCAAATTTTATTGCTTAGGCACAGAGTCTGTTAAGGTTCTGAAATTCATCACAGTAAGCCCTTGCCTTTATTACCTCAACATTTTGGCATCATCAGTAAATTTTGCTGTATTGCTATTTTTCCTCGCTTTTTCAAGTCATTTTTTAGGAATGTTGAGCTGTGCAGGTTCCAGTGGCAGTCCTCTGTGAGCACTGAGTACTTCTTTCTGTCTGGTTTCCTATCTTTCACCAGTTATTTATCTGTATATAGGGAACTTCCCTGTAATCAGGTATTTTTATTATCTCTTTAAATAATCATAAAAAAAGGTTGAATGGTATTGCATGCCTAATGTGACCAGGCTTGGTAACTAGCACCTTTGTTTTGATATGTATCTCAGCTCTGGAGATCTCTGGCCTGAGAATGGAGGGGTTTTATATATATATATATATATTTATTTTTTTTTTTTTCCCCCAGAAAGCTCTTTACAAACTGCAGCAATTTAAAGAGTTTGAAAGAATGCTAACATGCAGTAATAATAAAGAGAAGTAGGACAACTTTAATAATTATAATCCCATCAGACTAAGACATCAATCCCAGATACAATAATGGAATAAGTAACAAAATGTTCAGGAAAGAATTAAGGCAATGTCACTCAACCTGGACTGGGGGAAATAGGAGCAATTAGTGTTAATTGTTTCGGTTTGGTTCTTAAGTACAGGTGTTCATCTTAACCTTTGGTTAGCACTTGACAGTAGTTGCATGTCATTTTCTGTGTGAAACTAAGCCAGTATAAAATCAATATGGTTCACATTAAATTTAGTAGGAAGAGGACAGCTTTAAGAGGCAAGTGGAGACTCAAGTGAATCTGTGTCTAGTGAGAACATGAAGGAGTCAGCTTTTAGGCTGCATTTCTTATCAATCACCTGGAAGAAACAAAATACCAGCATGCAGAAATTTGCAGATGCCAAATAAATGAGGAAGTGACAAATAAAACCTCATCACTAATGCAGAAAATGTAACTAACTGCTGGAGCAAGAAGGATGGTAGGGGATTTTCTGTTATCACCTATTTTTAAAGTCGAGCTAGTCCGCGCTTGAGCTAATGCAAGGAATGAAACGTGTACCAGGGTATGACCAAGCTGCTGCTTGTTTGCACTTGAAATGCAGCTCAGGGTGTGGTTCTATGATACGGCGTGAGTGGATATAACAGCACATCCTTGTCAAAATGAGGGCGTCCCTCTTGGCTCCAGCTTCTGGAGCCTGTGTTGCAGCAGCCCTGGTGCCTTTAGGGCTGTAATGGACAGTGTGGGATGGGAAGGTACACAGTGCTGTTCCACTGGGCTTCCAAGGGCCGTCCTGGCTGGAGCGCTTCACAGTGACGGCTCTACCACTTTGTTACTCCTTATGGTAGGATCAGCCAGTCGCTACTGTCAAAGGTGTAAAGGTATCTAAGAAAAGAAAAAAACAAACCCAACTCTATGCTAGGATGCTTTAGTCTGGCAGGTCTGTTACGTGAGCAAGTTAAACTGTTCATTCTCTTTCCATTTCAGAGTTAGGAGGCAGTAAAAGAAACTAATAGGGACAATCTTGAATTTGAAGGAAGTGCCTTTACACACAATGTGTAATTAAGCTGTGGGAACTCTCTCCAACAGGATGCTATGAGTGCTGGAAGTTTACATGGGTTCAGAGGGAATCTGGACAAGCTCATGGAAGAGAAATCTGTGTGAGGTTACCAAATTCATGGGAACCACATCTGACCCAAGAAGCTCCTGAGCCGAAATGGTCGGAGGCTGGAGAGCTTGTTGCTTCTCATTCCTTTTTCCTCTTCTTTTTTGTGGGAATCTACTCCTAAGCTGATCCTGAATGCCATGTGCTGAGGTGGAGAGACCTATGTCCCAAGCAGATGTACCCGTTTTTATGGGTGTGTAGACCTGTGAGATGGACAAGGATGATCTGTGAGTCTTTAGGTGTAGGAAGTGTAAGTTTAGGTGCAGGGACAAGATGGTCCTCTGGTCAGTGTCTGTGCTGGAGCTGCCTGCGGGACACAGTGCTGGGTGTAGAGGGTTGCACAGGTTGGGGTTTTTAACAAAAGACAGTTTGTGTGTTCCTTGGGAGTGTTTGGTCATGCTGAGGCATCGTTCCTGTAGAGCACTGTTGGGAGAGCAATGCAAAATGTTTTGCTCTTTCCTCTGGTGGTTAGAAATCAAGAAAATTTATCAGAGTCAAAAGCAATTTTATTCTCTGAGAGTCAGATGAATTGTATGTTGTCATACAGGATTTATCCTGAAGAGGAAAGCAAGGGCAAAGGCTGTAATCTGATAGGATGAATCCAGCTTTGAGACTTCACATGATATCTCAGATTAGATGTACTATGTCCACATGACACGCAACACGGATCTAGTACTGACTGTCGATTCAGGTTTCCTCAAAAACTTTGTGCTGGCAGGCTTTATGCTGGATGAGGTATCTCCTGCCCTATTGCAGCCATCATAGAGGCAGCATAAACAACATGCTCTCTGCTTAACTGAAATGCATTGTATGCCCATGCCTATTAAACACCAGTTTTATGCTTCTGGATAACTTAATGACTGTATAAAATTCATCAGTCGTTAAGGATTCACTGGGGCTGGCACTGAACCAATGTTGTTAAGACCTACTGCAGTTAAGCTGACCCTGCTCCCAGTTCTGGTGATGTGGTACAAAGAGGCTTGAGCTGCTTATTTGTGGAGTTAGCTGAGACCTGGTGAGGTTTATTAGCCGGGGTTGTATCACAGCTATACTGCTACAAATTTAAAGCTCTCTGGAAACATACAGCTATGTTTGCAAAGCACTTTTCCTAAACTAGTAAAACTTGCCAGACATGAGCATGGTTAACACACAGTCTGAATAAACTGCTAGCAGAAAGCTGGATGCTCTGCTCACCTTGTTTGAGGACCTTCTGAAGGACCAATGTCCAGTGTTTTAATCCCATGGGATCCTATGCTGACCTTTTGTGTCATTTTTTTCAATTGTACTTCCATCTTACAATAGAAAATTTCTGTTGCACTGTGGATTACATTTAATGTGCAATGTCAGTAGCCTGCCCTGTGCTTTGCCAGCTTTTGGACTTTTTTCAAGTGTTAAATTTTATATGTAACCCTCAAAAAAACCCCAAGCAGATACCTTTTTCTTACCAACTGCTCCCACATAGCACCATAGTTGGAAATAGGTCTATTTTGCAGTACTGTCAAACTGCTTTATGTGCAGGATGCTGTAAGAATATAAATATAGTTGTTTCCCAAAGGCCTTGTTAGCAATGCTTTAAGTAATGTGGCTTATCAGTTCATGAATGCAAGTGTCCACGGGCAAATTTGCACAGAATTAAGTAAATTTCAATTACTGAAATAAGCTGTGGTGTTTGTCTCCTTTATAAATGGTGACTGCATTAATGTTTGTAGTGTTTATATTCCAATGGCTTGTAATTGAACTGTATTTCTACCCCAATAATATTCAATTTCAGGTTGTATGTGGTACCAAATGAGCACGATGACTCTGAACATGGAGTTCATCTGGCTTTACTTTCAGTGCAGCCATACACATGAGTTCTATTCTGCATGTCTTCAGAAATAAAGACAATAAATAAGTGGTCACTTGCAGTATGTTTTGGTGTATATATTTCTTCCAGGATCTTTTAGGAACCCTGTAGCAGAAGCATGGGTTGTATCCAACTCCTTTATGTGATTCAATCACCTTTTTTATTTTTTTATTTTTTTCTTACTCTTCTTGCAGCCCTAAGGCTGTTTGCTACCCATTTTGCAACTTGAGTAAGAGGTGAATTGAGGTCATAGTTTCCTTTACTTCACAACTATTGCTATTGAAGAGCGTAGCCCATCCTGTATGGGTTATGTGGGAAAAAAGATAGCACGATAGCGCACACAGGCTTATGTATGCTCAAAAGAACTGACTTAAGGTAGCACAAATAGCATTTCAACAGCAAACTGCAATGTTTCTGACATTTGTTTTATACATATTTTCACTAATGAAAAGCGTAGTGGAGAAAATATACAAAATGTATAGTTGCTGACTCTTTCTATTGGGACTTCAATGGAGGAGAAGGTTGAGATGCTTGCCTCCTGTTGGCAATTAAACAGCTGTGGGAATCCTGGGTTTTGTTCTAGACGAGGGTGGATTTGAGCACTTATATCCTTCTGGTATCTTCCTCCTGGCCTGTTTGTTTGCCCCCTCCCCATTCTCTGCTCATGGTCTTTGGACCATTTCCCCCACCCAAATGCTCCATATTCAGTCTCAGTTTCTTTACTGTCTCTATACAGCTGCTCTAAAAGCAGACCTATTTGCTTTTGGGCTGATAGGCTTTCTGCTCCAAACTGTTTTGGTAGTTCTCAGTTTTGATGCCAGACCTTGCTAAACAGCCAGAAGAAAACTGTGGGGAAAAGCCTGCTCACCCATGTCCTCTTTGTCACTGGAGTCTTTGGGGGAACCTCGTTCCTCCTCCCCCTCTAACTTGAACAAAACTTAGCATATTTTAAGAGTAAATTCAGGTCCTCGTGCGGAAGCAGTTCTACCCTGTGGTAGGTAGAGGGCAGGGCTTGACTGGTCGGGGTGGGGGACACTCGAGTAGGGCTGCATCTTGTGGTCCCTCAGCCTTGCTCTTGTTCTTCCTGCTGGCCCAGGGCAGGGTTGACTGAAGGGGGAAATGAAGCAAGCAAAAAGAGTGCTCGGCTGTACTTTGCTCAATAGCAAACTGTTTAAGTGCTGAGTGTGGAGGAGTCAGCAGCAAAGCAGACTTTACAAGATTTCAAAACCCTCGCTTTCCAACATTTTGGTTTTAAGGACTTCAGCAAGATTAGGTGGGAAAGAATTTAAAGGATGTTTTCCCCCTCAGCATCAGAAACATCATTAATGGTCCTGCTAAACTGCTTCTGCTGAGTTCTTGCTAACATCTGCAGTAATCCAGATCTTTTTTCACAAAACTGTGCATTATACAAGGGACCTGCATGTATGGCATAGCAGGCAATATAAAGTTGGTAGTAGTTGATCGGTAATTGAAATCAACTGTAGTTGGGATACCTGTGTGATGGTAAAGGGCTGTTTCTTCCACCTTATTACTTTCTTCAGGATGAGATCCATAGTGACACAGGCAAGCCTGACATGTTTGTTACCAGCTTATCCAACTTCAGAATGTCAACAGCATGTCTACAATCCTCATTCGTCCTGTGTGACCTTGGGATTTACAGGAGAGGAAGCGCTGGAAATGTTGTTCCTTGGGAAAATAAATAGTGTGCTGAAAAGAGGCAAATTCCATTGCAGTAAACAATAATACTTGTGGGGGGGAGAACATTTAAGACATGGAAAAAAATATTTTCCCCCTTTGTCATTCTTCTGGAGTATTTGCTAGATTCTCTTAACAAGAAGGGCTTTATGCCACATGAGCCTTGGAGTGTCACTACACTTAGAAATAGCAGGCTCGCGTAACAAGGATATTAGCGTGGCAACTCTCAGCAAACAGGAGCTCCTTGTGTTGTAACCTCCTGTGATGTTAGTGGGATTGAGTAAACGATGTCTAAAGTTCTTGTAATAACTGTGAAAGGCACTGGCCTAGGTTGAGGAAATGTCATAATTGAATCTCTTCCATTCAGGTGAGTCACTTGAGTCATGTTGGGAGAGTTTCCACTTTGAATCTAGCAGACTAGCTAGTTCTAAGAATCCTATAAATGCAAAGGTGGGAGGAGTGGTTCATTTAAGAGTAGGAGAAATTGCAGATCTGTCATCTTGCTGCAGAAGATGGCACAGATTCCCCTAGAAGATCACTGCAGCCATTTTGTTACAGGAATTGGCATAGCATATTTCTTGCTCAGTGTTCTGTGTGCATCGTCAGTGGTGCTGTTCCAGCAGCTTTCTGGATTCATTGGTCTCTCCCTGCTCTATGCATTGCGTAAAAAGATGAATGTGTAGTACTTCTGTTCAGTTACACTGAGAGTAGTGGTAGCTTGGATTTGGTCTATTTGTAATAGCCTCTTAGGTAGTTCATATTGATTTTTTTAGCTCTAAATGTAGACATGTACTCACCGTACTGCAGCAAATACTAACTTGCATGTTACATAAGTACCATACATCTTAAATGAAACTTTTTAGGCTAGCAAAATGCTTTTTGGTTCCTGTCAAAACATACTGCTGATCCAAATTTTATGTGTTTCCAGGCTTCAGAATACTTGACTAAGAAAACCAGAGCATGTCAAAAGACCCAACTGCTGTGAATGCTGTTGGTGTTGTCATTGTGATATGCACCACTAAGATGTAACTCCATTCTAAGCAATCCATTATTTTCTGTATTGTACTGCGGAGATACTGCTTTTCTGAGTATTTGCCAGACCTGAAAATCCCTTTATAGCTACCCACTGGATAGGAATGCATCTGTTTTAACTAAAAATAATTAGGTAAAAGATGCTGATCTGTACACTGAATCCTCTAAATTAGGAGATTATTATTGTAAATATGCTTAATGAATGGATTATGGGATGATGAAAGATAAGATGGTTGAGGCTTTTGTGAGCATCTTGGCAGGATCCTCTACAAGTTAGTGATGAGGGAATTTTAATTACCTAGATGCTTGATGTACTAGACAGAAGGGACTGTTCAGCAGCTTTGAGATGTCCTGGTGACCATCCTGCACATAAAAGACTGTGAGCAGGGGAGAGTCTCATGGGGTGGATCCTAAGCAGTGGGAAGGCAGTGGTTGAGCATACACTGCTGAAGGGCACCCTGATTGATAGAGTGGTCTTACCCACTGGGTCCAAATAATGTCAACGGATCTCAGGAAAGATTCAGGCAGGGCGAGTTTTGTGATAGGCTTTTCTGAGGAAAGAGATATTNAAAGCACTACATTAAATGATGGGGTTTTTTTACAGAGCTGCATTTTTCTTGTAGACATTGGGCATAAGTATGTAGAAGGCCAGAGCATAAAATGAGATTCAACTGGCAATGAACACTTAAAAAAAAAAAAAATCTGGAGTGACAGAGGTATTTAGAGGGAGATGAAGGAAGAGTTGATCTGATAATCCACAGAAAAAGACAGCTATCCATAGGTGATGCCAAAAAGGTCACCTCCCCTCGGTCTATTGCAGGTAACACAAGTGATCAAGGGCTGAAGGTTTTAGCTGCTAGCACAGAAGAGAGAAGGAGGGAGGATACTGAGGAAGGACAGGTTAGCCCATTCCATCATCCACCTACTTTGTCTCCAGTGTGGTTTCATCAATGACCTAGATAACTATTCGGGAGTCATGATTATTAAACTTACATCTGAGAAAGGCTATGACTAAGGTGGAGGACAGAACTAGAACTTGGAAGTAGAAAAAACATCAGTCAGAGGAAGGATAAATAAAAGCATGACAGTAGAACATTACAGCTGTGTGAAAAGAGAGCAAGTTACTATGTAGCAGTCCTAACAAAAAAGATCTGGAGTTATCATTAATTAAAAGCTGAATGTATCAACAGTGTT
>VZTL01043642.1:56866-68127 GCA_013400535.1 Scopus umbretta
AGAAAACATCCCAGAGAAGTGGACCCCGGAGGTGAAGCATTTCTGCCCCAATGTGCCTATCATCTTGGTAGGAAACAAGAAGGATCTGAGGAATGACGAGCACACAAGACGAGAGCTGGCCAAAATGAAGCAGGCAGGTTCTTTTCTGATAGTCCTAGAATAAGTGAAGAAAGTGTATAGTGATTGCACCAGAGCATTAAATGGGCATCCATAGCTTGCTGCCAGCTTCCTTTGGGCTGCACAATGAACGCTTACCCAGGTAGAAACCAGAAAGCATATATTACCTTTAATTGAGTGTTTCTTTTTTCATATTTGGAGATTAAATTTTTAGAGAAAGGCATTCACAACAATGAAAAAGGCTATGTTGGGTTACTAACGGTCAGCTGCTCTCCATGCTGGAGGACTGAATCCCTGAGGTAGAAAGGAATTAATTAGGAGACATCAACACATCAAGTGCGTGCACACTCAAGTTGTTCTTTATTTTGTATGTTCAGGATGTGAAAGGAAACAGTTTTATTGGTAGGTGTTGTGAGGTGATAACCACAGGTGCTGTAGCTCATTTCTGAGCCGGTAGCTAAGTCTGATTTTCAGATCATGTCTGAAACCCCCAGCTTGAGTATGGGACTGCAGGTACTCTGCTCTGTCCTGGGATTTTTGTTCCTGTTGCATAATGCTTGCTTTTGTACAAAGACCGAGGCATTAATTCTGGGGTTTGTTCATAGGCTTTTGTTACAATTGTGGCAAGGGTTGCATAAATGTTTCCTCTGAAATAGGCAATCTTTTGCTCAAGTTTCAGAGAGTCTTGCGGCCTTTAAGCTCAGAGGTGTTAGAAAACCAATTGTGTCCTCTAGCATTGGTGCAGTATGCAAATACACACCCCACCTGTGTAATCCAGGCTGAGGCGCATGCTGAATCTTGAGAAAATAAGCAAATTTCATTTTAAATCTGCCTTTATTCTTTAAAGGATCACTCACAGGGGAGCAATTAATTATTAATTAACCAATTAATTATGTGCATTTACTCCAGAAACTCCTTTGCCTTTGTTGGGAAGCTGGGTGGGAAAGGGAAGATGGGTGTGCATCAGTGTGGCTTCGAATTGTTCTCACCTGTTGCTTCTGTGCTGTTACAGGAGCCTGTCAAACCTGAAGAGGGAAGAGATATGGCAAACCGCATTGGTGCATTTGGGTATATGGAGTGTTCGGCAAAGACCAAAGACGGTGTGAGGGAGGTTTTTGAAATGGCCACTAGAGCTGCTTTGCAAGCCCGGCGTGGCAAGAAAAAGTCCGGGTGCCTTCTCTTATAAAGTGTGGCCAGAGGAAGATGGCCAAAGCAGCACCCTGCACTTGAGTAATTTTGAAGTGCTGTTTATTAATCTTAGTGTATGATTACTGGCCTTTTTCATTATCTATAATTTACTTATGAGATTTAAAAATCGAGTCATCTTGCTACCAGTATTTAGAAGCCAACCATGATTTTTATAACAATCTGCATCAAATTCATCTGTGCACCCAAGGTTAACCTCAACATTCCTCTAACAAACCTTTTCTGCACTCACAGGATATGCCAGGCGCTAATTGAAGACAATTCTCTACTTTCTTCTCTCTAGAAAGAGAAAAAGCTGTCAACACAGAGGATTGGTCTGTAACTACTTTATAACTAACGTCCTATTCTAATTGAGTACAACAGTTACATGGCTGTATGTGGAATCAAGCGTAGCTTCAGTGCTATCACATTTAGGAAGATCTGATTTTCATGGCTCAGTGGTGTAAAACATTAGTTTGAAAATGTGATCACTCTGAAATGACCAAGTCCCATTCAGCTAAGGAAAAGTGAGGATTCTGTGGTTCATGTTAGTTACCTTTTAGTTACTGTGTAATTAGTGCCAGTTTAAATGTATGTTACCAAAAATAAATCTATTTACCCCAGCTTAGATGTAGTATTTTTTGTATAATTGGATTTCCTAATACTGTTACTTGTAACCTCTGCGTTAAGGTGTTCTGGGTTTTTTAAGAAACTGTATTTGAAAATAAAGTCTGATGGAAAGCAGCTGATCCTTTTCCCCTGTTCATTTGTAAGAGTCTGACCCATTTGAATAATTTGAGTGGTCTGCACACCCAGGAGGAGTTTTTTCCATGACGTGCCGTAGGGATGAGAAAAGACAGCCTGCTCACACTCAAAGCTTCTGAACTGTTCAGTTGCCTTAAGTTCATTACTGGACCCAGTTTCAAAACTTAAAAAAAAAAAAAAAAAGAAAGAAAGAAACTTTTTGTGTAAGTTTGGTTACCATGTAGTGATCAGACTCCTAACCTGTGAACTTCTTGCTGTTCTGCAGCCAATTAAACTCTTTCTGTATTTTCATTTTTCCAACAACTAATAGAATAAAGGCAGTTTTCTAAGCTCCCTGTATCCTGGTGTCTGTATTCCTCACTCTGGGTTTTTGACCCAGTGTCTGACAGCCTGAACCAGAAATACCATTTTTGATACAGCTGTGATAGGATTTGCTGAGCAGTTGCAAGTGCTTTAATACTTCCCCCCTACCCCCCCCCCCCGTGATACCAGTCTGCTGCTGCTTGCAGCAGTTTCTGAATGCTGCAGCAGAGCAGAGGTGGAATCCCTTGCCCTGCCTCGCCCCTGCAGTGAGTGGCAAAGAAAAGATTCCCAGGAGCTTCTCTTGATACTCAGACCAGGTAGGAGTACGTCAGCCGAGTTGAATTTATCAGTCTTGAGCATGGGAATAGACGAGCAGGAGGAGGCTATGTAAGAGGGGAGTGTAGGAAGAAGGGAGGGGAAGACGGCAGTGTTGCTGTAGAAGCCACACGATGGCATCCAGCACGCTGGACTGCGCTGCTGTACACCCCCCACACTCTGCTGGGGCGCGTGTGAGATGGCAACACGCGCGCTATGCTGTTTTCATGAGGGATGCCTTCAAGCGCTGCAACAAGGGATGGGCTGTGGTGCTGCACCCACGCTGAAGAGCAGATCCTGCTTCTCCTAGGTGAGAAATGATAGAGTGTAACAGTGTGCATCTCCACCCTTGCTACTGGTATTTACAGCAGCTGCTGTTGAGCAGGGAGGCTCTGCCTGCAGGGCTGGGCAGGAGGGAGTCCAGTTGGTGATGACAATCCATGTGAGTGCACCCAAGTTATGTCCCCCAAAATGCCGATGTCGCTTCTAATTTTCATTTTTGGACAATGTTCCTGATTCCTTTCCCTGCCACAAAGGAGAAACAGACCCTGCCTGAGGCCATGGGAGTACCCCATACCTCTGGTCCTTGTCCTCCCTCTGCCACCACAGACACCGCAGCGTGAAGCGTCCAGCCAGCCTGGCAGTGGCACCCACCCTGCCCTTCCCTCTTTCCTCTCCTGGGTGCCTGTTCTGTGCCCGCGTGGGCAGGACAGGGCTGAACAGAGCGGGAAGTTCCCAGCTGCAGCTGTAGGGCTTCCTGCGAGGATTTCATTCTCTGCCCTCTTTACAAGCTTGCTCACTCCTCTGCAGTTCCCTTTTTTGGGTTTGTTGTTGGGTGGTGGTGGGGGGTGGTTGCAGTCGAGCAAAATGGGTTTTTTGGTCTTGCAGGGCCGCTGGGTTGCACTTCTTTATGGTCACAGTTACAGAGCAGCTTCTCAGCCCCAGGGGTTTTGAGTAAGGTCTGCATGTTCTTCAGACCTCCCTTGTGGGTTGTGTATCTGCTGATGCACTTCCGCCAGAAGCAATTGTTACCCTACTTTTAATCTCAGCTCTTCTTAACCTAGAGTGACACCTTCCCATCTCCTCTGACTTGTCCACCTGCTGGCGTTACGTTTCCAGGCCTGGCCTGCCTTTCTCTAAGTTCAGACGTGTTGGTAAGCCAGTGTCTCCTGTTCATGACCAGAAGCTCCAGCTCCCTCTCCTTGTCCCTTGCACCACTGGCGTCAGAGTGGAAGCCTGCTTAGGAGTGTACAGTTCTTAAATTATCAGTCCTTCTTGGCCTTCCTGCTTTTGAGAGCTGGCAGCCTGGCTCCATTTGGGTTCCTGTTACATTTGTCACCTCTGGAGGCCACCTTTGTTTTGGATGAAACTGAGGACAGAGACAGCCAGACCAGACCTGAGAAATGAGAGCTCAGTGCTCACAAAGACTGATCCAGCCAGGCAAGGAGCTGTGAAAGGGACAGGGGAAAAGCTAGGAGCCAAGTGCCAGGCCCTAGGCCAGGGGAAGGAGTTTGGTACCAGGAGTGGGAAGAAGACACAAGCAGAGGATGGGAAGGTGTGTTTTGCAACCTTTCTGATTACTCACAGCTCTTGCTGTTAACCAGCCATCTTCTGACCTCATAGGAAAACTGTCCCTTCTCACACATCTCAAAAGGGGTCCCTTGAGCCCATCTAGTCCCTCAGGACCTCCTGGTACTCCTCTGGATCCAAGTTCAGCTGGTTCTGCAGAATGTGTCCAGGCACAGGGCATAGCTCCAAGCCAACAAGAAAGTTCAACTCACTTGGTTTCCTTAAAACTTGCTCATCAAGGAAGGGAAAGCACTAACCTGCTCTTGTCTGAAAAGGGCAGGGCCCCAGATGTAAACTCCCTACTTCAGATGAAACTCCCAGGTCCAGCCAGAGGATTGACGGTGCCCGTCTGAGCAAGTGTCAAAAGTGGCAGCAGAGAGATGCCTTGTGGCACTGCCCTAGAGGTCACCCCTGAAGAGAAATTCCTCTTCTCCAAACCCGTGTGGCTCACTGTGTCCAAGAGGTGGGTGAGGAGCCTGCATGGACTGTAACCATCAGTTTAGTCGAGAACAAACACGGGGCGCGTGCCTCTGCTCATCCCGTCAGCCGTTTCCCAGCTGCTCTGATCTCGGGACACTTGTCGTGGCTCCTGCTATCCGTGCTGTAACACACTACAAAAACTGTGAGACAATCAGGCGAGTCCCCAAAACTCGCCGCTGCCAGGAGCTATTCCAGTTCCCAGTCGTGGGGGCAGGTTCCAAGACTAGCCCAAAGTAAAACCCCCAGATCCTGTGGCCACCTGGGAACCTGGGACCCGAGATGCGGCATTACATGGTGGCCTGTTAGTGACAGCTGGCAATTTGTGATGAGTCCCGGACACCAAGCACAAAGGAGAACAGAGAGCATCCCCCTGCGCTCTGGGGCCTGGGCTGCCTTTGGCTGGAGGCCAGGGCTGATAAGCAGCTGTCTGACCTTGGGGCTGCTGTGAACAGAGCTCGCCTGGTGCACACGCTGGCGGGAGCCTCAGCAGGGGCTCTCTGCTTCCCCATGGGAGCTGTGCTGAAGCCGAGGCCCTTCCTCTTGGCGCCTGCCGAGGTGCGCTGTCCTGCAGTCCCTGTCGGTCCAACCCACGGACACCATGTCGAGGCCTGACCCTGGACCTGCCTCCTCACAAGGTGCTCTGGAGGAGGGTGATGTTTCAGCACAGCTACCTGTGGAGGAGTGGCTGGTCTACGCTGCCTGGAGTGGGTATGGGCAACAGTCTGTGAAGTTCACTTAGGGCTGCCTTGCCTCCACGAGAAAAAGAGCAGTAGCTACCACGTGACTTAAAACTCCCCAAACCAGACCAAAGCAGTGAGGCAAGAAATGGAAAAGCCAGGGCTGGGGAAAAGCCACCACTGAAGTAAAGGGGGCTTTTGCCAGTCTCAGAGAAGTGGAAAAATTATGAATGGAGGCCGGAGAAGAGAATTTGTGGCCCCTCCTGAACCATGGCATTTGGGGGTGTGGGTGCCTCCGGTTCTTCCTCCTGGTGCACAAGCTGAACGTCCTTCTCTCCCAAAAGCCGCTCTCGTCGGCAGCAGCGTCCCAGAAGGATGCGCAGCCCTTGGTGCTGCGCCGTACTGTCTCCGTGCCTGGACGGCCTAGCTACCGCACCGGTGTCGGCTCCTGGGACCGCTTTGTGTTTCACCGCTTGTCTGCAGCCTTTCTGAGAGTCGGCGGCGCTTCCCTGTGTGCTTCCCGTGGGTGTATGAACCACCCGGTTCCGAGCTCTTAACCGAGAAACGCCGAGCCTTCCCGTGAAGATGGGGAAAAGGCAGGGACAGAGCTGAGCGTGGCAGCGCCGACCCCGCTGCCGGCTGCCGAGCCGCCCGCCCGTACGGACTCTCCGCGCCCCCGGGGGAGCCCCGCGCGGGAGGAAGGGGGATGCCGGGGGGGCGGCGCCGCCCCGGGGCAGCGCTCGGGAGCGCGGGGGCGAGCGGCCAGGTGAGAGCCANCGCGGGGAGGAGGCGCCGGTCCCGGCCGGGCTCACACGGGCCGTGCTCGGGGCGCTTTTGTCTTTGTCTCCTTAGGAAAATGCCACGAACGAGGAGATCCTGCTCTCGCTGGAGCACGTTCGTCCCGGCAACGGGTACAAGCCCAATTTCATCATGTTCGAGAAGTGCGAGGTGAACGGGAAGAACGCGCACCCCCTCTTCACCTTCCTGAAAGAGGCGCTGCCCTTCCCGCATGACGACCCCTCCTCGCTGATGACCAACCCGCAGTACATCACCTGGTCCCCCGTCTGCCGCAACGACATCTCCTGGAACTTCGAGAAGTTCCTCATTGGCCCCGATGGCGTGCCCTTCAAACGCTACAGCCGGCATTTCGAAACCATCAAGATCCAGAATGATATTGAATTCCTCCTGCAGAAGGTTCCCAGGAACGTTCTCGAATAAAGCGGAGCGCCGCAGCGTTCGCTGCCTGGTCCCCTCACTTCCTGCTCGGCTTCCGGTGCTCCTGCCTGTTTCTCTTGCCGGGGGCTGCTGCTCTGCCAGAAATCCCGATGTCTCGTGCAGGCTTTGCTTATGATGGTGCGTCTTCCAAATTCCTGAAGTGTACCTGATATTTTCAAAAGTTGCACGTAGATGTTTGGGAAACTATGCTGGGGAAAGCAGCTGCGAGTCTCAGTAGCTTATTGTGATTCTCTGAATAAAAAAAAACCCCTGCGTGCTTTCTTTACAGCCATGGCTTGATAAATCTGGGCAAGCTGGGTGAAACACGGCAGCCACACTGCCTGTTTGGCAGCTCGCGTGGGTGCTCACAGGGGCTGACTCAAACCACTTGAGCGTGATAGCGCAGTCAGGCTGAAATCCGCATGCAAACCTAGGGCAGCGTGGTGGGCAAACAGAGTTTGCGAGCTCTGCAAACTGTGAATCAGTGCTGTGTCCCACCCCACACGTAATGACCTTGCCAGAGCAGGAGGGCAGCAGAAAACAGAAATACTTTGCCAAACTGCTTACTGGACCTCACTTGAGGCTTGCCTGCAGAGGAAAGACATGGGGGCGCATGGCCAGCGGCGATTTTACACTGGCTGACAAACTCCTAGCTTGGCTACCAACAACAGGCCACGGCAGGTTAATAACCGTTCAGGCAGGTAGATGAGCGATTCTGCAGCCTGCCCTGCTGCGGCCGTGCTGGCAGAGGGCTTGGGGAAGAAGAGCCCATTGGCCAAGGCCCATCTCCTTATGTGGCCTCCGTCAGCGGATGCCCAGGGGAGGCCTAGAACAGGAGCAGCACCTGCTGTCCCTCCTCTTGTCCCAGACCTGCTGCCCCCTTGCTGGCTCAGCTGTCTCCTGCCTCTAGCCCGTTTTGCATCCGTGGTAGCCCAACACAGATCTCTACAAGCTCGCCCCATCCTACCCGAAGTCTGTATCGCCGTCGCGCGTCCCCGATGACTTGCAATGCTGGGAATCGCACAACGAACCAGTTCTTTCATGGTCCCAGTGCAGAATACCAGCCTGTTCAACCACTTTGCCTACGGAAACTGTGCCTTGCCTCAGAGCGTCCTTGTTGCCCTTTGGGCACAGGAACTGCACGCAACAAAGCGCAGGCGTGCCAGGGTTCAGGCAGTATTTTCTTCTTTTCACTCCTCCCCCAACGCTTTTTTGACTGCTGCCAACCACGGAGCTGGCGTATTTCATGGAGTTGATACAATCATCCATTGCTCCTGCGTGGTGATCCTGGGTTTACAGCCTGCTACTGAACAGCTGGAAATAGGGTTGGTTTCCCCCACGGGTTTTCCCCGTGAGCCCGTGCCAGATTTCACCTGCTATCCCTTCTGCCCAGTGGCTCAGGTCCTTCTGCAGGTAAATTTTCAGTCCTTCAGTGGCTCTGTGAGCACATTTTCATGACGAGCTGCTCCTCATGAGGCCTTGTAGCACCGAGTATAAACTTGGTGCCGGACTGAGGAGTACACAAACTAGAAACTCAGGCTTTCAAAGGGAAGGCATAACACTTTCAAGCATTAGTGCACCGTTTTGCTGATTAAAAACACTTGGGATTTGAGGTTAGGGGTTTTTTTTTCCCCGTTTGTAGCTTCTCACCTCACCAGTTCGCTGGGTGCTTTACTGTACCTACACTCAAGGCTGACTTGAGACATGGGGGCAAAACCTACAGCCGGCTCCACCCTGCTTGCTGCTACCCCTGAGTCATCAAGCGTTGAACTCAGATTGCACAACTCTCAACCGGCTTTTTCTTAACTTCCCGTACAGCTTTGTGGAAAAAACAGGATGTTTTCAGTAGCTATTTCAGCTTTGGAGCAGAAGCTGCTCGATTTGGGGGATTATTCTTTTAGTTAAATCCACTTCCCTCCTTAAGGCAGGATGTTGAAATATGCGGAGAGTACAGGGAATCATGGGCAGCAGGAACTCATTGCATTGAAAAAAACCCCTTCTCGACACAAGCTGTGGCACTTCCTCAATCCCGACTCACCAAACTGAAGCCATATGAGTGGGACCTCCTTTGCTTCACCTTTTCTGTACCAGCCTGCGGCCCCTACCGAGACCCGCTGCTGCGGGGGAACAGACTGCAACACCTGCTGCTCTCCCAGCGGCAGCCCTGCCAAAGAGGGTCTCTCGCCGAGCCTGCCTGCTGGTCAGAAAGGCATCTCACACCCTGCTTATTCAGTGCTAACAGCCAAGGGATTGTGTTTACCTTCTGGCTGCCGGGGCTGTGCTAGCAGAAAAACAAAGCAGCAGCTCCAGAACAGATATAGCCATGCCAGCAGAAGCACGATGTCACGATTCCAGGATGACAATTAGCTGTGCCAGCGGGAAAACAAATGATCCCAGTGTAAGCACACCAGCAGGAACTCTGCAGCATAGACGAAAGCCTCCCAGCTTTGTTATTCACCAGCGTAGCTGGCTTCTGGGGTAAAGCGGGCTGCAGTGGCAAGGGTAGCCTGCGGGCTGGAAACCTTGGAATACCTGCAGAAGAGCACAGCTGCCATGCAGGCTCTTGCGCCCAAATGTTACTTGGTGGTGTGACCGGAGTGGGAAAAGACGTTTCACTACAGGTAGCAGCTCCATGCTGAGGGCAGACCTGAAGAATCCCAGGTGAGTCCTCAGGGCTTATAAAATGGCCCAGTTCTAGTTCCGTAACTCCAGAAAGAAACAGACTGACTCAGTAGGAAACCTTAAAATAAATACTACTACTTTAGCACACTCAGATGCTTCCATGGCTTGTCCCTTCAACATCTCATGCTTGTCACATCTACACTCCTACACTCTTCCAATTTTTTTCTTCTACACTTTTGTGCAAAACAGCTAACCCCTGTTAGCGTTCGCCCCGCTTTTCTATTCTTCTATGTATCGGAGTCCCATGTATTTCCCCCTTTCTAGAGAATGTGTGCTCCCACTCCTCCTCCCTCCTGATGATTCCCTCCCTGCCCTTAGCTGCTGAGAGTTGCCATCAACAACTTCTTAAATCTTTAAACAAGTTCAGATATTTGAAGCTGCCAGTAATGTTAACCACCTGCAAGGAAAAGTATCCTTCCCACCCCCATCTCCCTCTCCCGGGTTCCTTGGTGTTCTGCCCATCAAACCCTAGCACATCTCCTGAAATCATGGCTGATGAGATGTGTTTAGAGGCATCTACTAAACAGAAATGCTGCCAAGCGGAACCTAAGACCTTTCTTACTTAGCCCATTAAATGTCCTTTCAGCTCTTTAAAATCCCTTTCTCCTCCTGCTGAGCTTTGTTGCACCCGCTAACATTTAGGACAGCTTTCAGTCACCGTTTTTGATCATTGCCATCGTAAGGCAGTTAGGAACCTGCCTCCAACCAGGTGGCACTGGAAAGGGCTCTGTTCCTGTCGGTGCCATGCTCGCAGCCATCGGGTTCAGCTGGCGACAAGGGCAGGAAGCCAAATGGCGGAAAGGACAGCGCTTGAAGGGACAGAACACAGACACCCCTATCTACAGTGAAACCGTAATAATGTAAGTTCCTAGTACTGACTCAGAAAGCTTTGAATGAGACCGTTTTAATTGTTTACTGCACTTTCCATTAGGAGTAGGTAATTCATTAGCAGAGTGAGGTCAGCCATGCTTACATTATCTCAGAACAGCTGACTCCTTTTAAAACCACACCCTGTCTTGCCAAAACAGGGTGCAGTAGTTTCTTGAAGCCCAAAGGGGACCTGCCCTTTGAGAAAAACTGCACTAACTCAACTCCTGCTGGAAGGAGAAAATGGTCATCTTTGTCAGCATTTACTGGAGGGACTTGCCCTGCTGTCAAAACCATAATAGGCCTTTAGCATTTTACCTGGGAATGCTGCAGCATCGCCAGGACTGGCTGGAGGTAGAGCTCATCTGCCCACCATGCCACCGGCTGCCAGGAGAGCGCTCCCCTGCAGACAGAGTCACAGCCCCAGCACACCACCCCCTGCCTTTTTTTCTGTGAGGTGAATGGATTTCTTTGGTGAACCTGTTTAAAGCAGGTTTTTAAGTCTCTGAATCGTCACCCGAAGCCTTCCCCAACGTTCCCACTTCTCATGCACAGGCTCCCTCAACAGCACAGGATCCGCTGCTACTCGAGAGACAAACCTCTTGCGAGGTTCTTTAGAGAGCCACTTTCAAATTCCTAAGCGCACCCCAGCTGGTTACTCTGACCAGTTCTCCGGTTTATTCCTCTAACAACTCGAAATCTCCCTCCCCAGCCAACGCCCTGACCGGAGGGCTCCATGAAGTCAGTTATGGGAGAAAACAGCATGTATCCCTGAAACCGCAAGGCCCGCACGAAGCATTTCTGCCACCTGCTTTGGAAAAGGCTGCCCGGGGCCCCCTCCGAGCCACAGAGGGGACGAGGCCTCCAGCCGTGCTCCGAGGCCCCCCTGCACCCTCCCACGCCTCCAGCCCTGGCTGCTCTCCGCCCCGCCAGCCCCTGAGGCCCGGGGAAGGGGGCGCCCATCCTGCCCGCCCCTCAGCGCGGCAGACACCGCCCGCCTCGGCAGCAGCAAGGGCTGACGCCCGGCGAGGGCCCGCTGCCGCCCGGGCGGGCCGCGGGGCTGCCTCTGCCGCAGCCGCTGGGGCG
>VZTL01043642.1:68167-80238 GCA_013400535.1 Scopus umbretta
ATCCCGGGCTCTTCCCTGGGCCTATCGACAACTCGGGTCTCTTCGGCGGTGAGTGCCGCCCGGCGGCGCTGGGCCGCGGGGGAGCGGGGCCCTGGGCGGCGGCGGGGGCCTGGTGCTCGGGTCGCAGCCCGGGCTCGGGCGAGTAACTGCCGTGCGCGGTCGCCTTGTCGTGCGGCTTTCGCTTTTGGAGCGCGGTGTTCTGGGAGGACACGAGCGGCCGTGCCGGCTTTGTAAGTGAGGAGTCTGTGGTGGTTTGTGCCTGCCCGTGGGAGCGTTGGTGTTTGTTGGGGTCATGGTAGTGTGCGTGTAGTTCTTGAGAAGAAGGGGTTCTGCCTGATGCCGTGCTTTGTCCCATCTGCCTCCCTTTTAGATCCAGAAACTCAGAGTTTGAAAGAGCACCTCATCGATGAGCTGGATTACGTATTGGTTCCCACTGAAGCCTGGAATAAACTAGTAACGTGGTATGGCTGCGTAGATGGACAGCGGCCTATTGTGAGAAAAGTACGTATGGGTGAACTGAGTTCTCTTCAGCCTGCTTTCACGATCTGATCTCTACCAAAACGGAGATGGTGTTTATTTTACAAAGTGTGAGTTGAGACAGGATCCTCTGCAGCTCCTTGGAGGTGACCACATGAGGTCTTTTTGCCTTGTTGTCTGGAAGAGTAACCTTCCAATGTGACAATTAAAGTGTGTGAATCTTCAGTGATTCTCAGTTGATGGGTTGTATGGATGAGAACCAGGAACCTTGTTCTGGTTAACTCTTTCCATTACGATTGTTTGCACTGGTGCAGTGCTTTTGTGTTGCATGGAACAGTTTGTGCTTTGTTGAAGCATGCAAGTTGTTAGTCAGGCTTATCGATCTTCTGGGACAGAATGAGGCACTGGAATAAATTGTCTTTTAGTACAGATGGCTGAGGGGCTTCCTCTGGAGCTTAAGGCAGTTCTTGTTTTCTCAAATTCCGTGAATCTAAAATAATGAGACATATTGGTGGTTTTGTTCTGGAAGTCTTATTTTTGTTTGGCAGATGCAGTCATGAATGTATTCTGAGTATATAACCTGTTTGGGAAGGTGAGGTTTGCAAGCTGCTTTTTGGAAATCTGCCAGATGCTTGTTTATGGGTAAAAGGTTTTTTGTTTTTATTTTGGTCTTAGGTTTTTGCACTGACTAAATTGGGCAGTGCCTGTCTATGCAGTTCATAAAGACTAATCACTACACTGAGTAGTGTTGATAGAATGTACAGAATTAATGTTGCTTAAGTTTAAGTAGCATTATGTTGCAGTAGGGGTTGCTCTGAGGTGTGCAAGACCCAGGAAGGTGTGGTGCCAGAACGGTCGAAGGAAGTGAGATCCCTCTCTTGCAGGCCCCCTCCTGCAGATCAGTGATACTGGAACATTGTCATTCAGCGTGAGCTAGGAGTTGTACGTAACGAGAAATTTGTGTAGAAGCGGATAACTTTTTGAGGAATAGAAAATCTATACTGGGAAGGAAAACTGGAACTATGACATGATCAGTGCCTCTGAGCCAGGATGCTTTCGTTCATGAGCTGGCTGTTGTCTAATAACAAAGCCTGGCATGTTATTAGGCACTCCTTTTCTGAACAATTGGGAAGTTGGACAAGAGGTATGGAAGCTATTGGGGGAGTGCTTGGGCGAGAGGCTTAACTGTATGAGCCTCCTTTTCTTGGGATATCAGATGCCACAATTCAGCACTGTATTTAGTGAGGCCTAGGTTTTGAATTCCGATGAGAGTTTCAGTCCCTATTGTTTGTTGTTAACCCAGTAACCAAAGTGGATTTTTACATTAAAAAAAAAAAAAGTTGAATAGTTGGTTTGTGGGATGTTACAGCCTCTTACAAAAAATATAAAGTGAAAGGTCAGTGGGACACACAAGTTGAAGCACTGCGCGTGGGTAGTGTGTGGTCAGTATCTTGTGGTTACAGTGTTCTCCAGATAGCATTGGAAGTTAAGCACTTAAACTAGTGGTCCCTGAATGCTTTAATCTTTGCTTAAAGCTGGATCAACTGTAATTCGTACATCAAAATATCTATAAAAGTAGGATTTGGGAAAGTAATTTTCGGCCATCTTTAATTTTACAAGCTGGTATTTCTTCCATCCTGATGTGCCTGATGACCAGAGACAGGTACAGGAGGATTAGATTAGATTTATTTCTGGTTCAGGTTTCTTTTGATAATCTCAAACTGTATTTTTGGGCAGTCTTCTCTAGGGTCCCACTGCAAAGTGTATTAACGTGTGTGCAAAACATAGAATGGTGCGCTTCCTCGGCAGTTGAATGCCTGTTGTGCTCAGATTGCTTTCCAATGGGATGACCTGAGTTTTACTTTGACAGAGAACAAGCTAGCTGATCAGACACTGTTTAAAAGACAGGTGCAGGCAATTAGAGCTTCTTCTTGCCATTCATCTGTCCTAACAGACATGGTGGTCTGATCAGAAACTTCTTCTTGGAAAGAGTTCTTCCATTTCTGAATACGGTTCTTATTTATTTGTTTCTAACTATAGACTCCTGGAGAACAGGAATTCCCATTTAATGACATTCCTTCTGCAATAGAAATGGAGAACTTGCGAATGGGTTCCTTTGCATTCTTAAAAAAAAAAAAAAATCTAATTTACCTGTCTAAAAGCTGTTTAAAAAGGGAGGTTTTTTTCTTTATTTCTGTTGTAACAGCAAAATACTGAAGATCTTTCCAAAGGTATTTGTTAATTGCATGTAATACAACCCTGTAAAAGCTCAGGAGAGGGAAGCATGGTTTAGCCAAATTCTCAGAATAAGTCTTAGTCTTAATTCTTCGTTTCTTTCCAAAGATGGGTAAAGTTGAGTTGTGGGGTTTTATTTTCCTGTAAAATGCTAGAGACGTAGGTCATAGCAAGTCTGGTGTTGCTTGAGTAGGATAGAGTATTTCAGTTGGAAGGGACCTACAACAGTCACCTAGTCCAACTGCCTGACCACTTCAGGGCTGACCAAAAGGTAAGGCAAATTAAGAGCATTGTCCTAATGCTTCTCAAACAGTGTTATTCTTAAAAGTGATACCTGCTGGTTCAATGAAATATGATCTCAGTTTCATAGGCTTTATGGCTGCAAAGAACTGGGGAGAGAATTGAGGTGTGGGGATTGTTTTGTTGTTGTTTCCCCGCCACCCTTTCCTCCAGTTACACCACTGTTATCTCCTAACTGGCCTCTGAAATGTGCTTTTCTAGCTGGCATAATGTGTTTTACGATCTGTGGGCGAAGAGTGGTGTCTAGTCTTACAGAATACCTTTCTAAAAATATGCTGAAAGCTAGTGGGATGGGTAGAAGTACCTATTGCAGTATTCTCTCAAATGCAAAATCAATTTGAAAATGACTCTGAAATAAGGCAGTGTCATCAAAACCAGTTCTGACATACTTGTCCGTTTTTGCAGGGAGGAAGTAATGAGGCAGATTCTGTATACCATGCAGAAGAATAATTAATGCTTTGTCTTACTCTCTTCTAATAGAAAGGGTTTTGCTCCAGTGCTCCAGGCATGTTTGGTTTTTTTTTTTTTCTTATGTAAACCTTAGCCAAAGACCAGAGGCAAAAGATTATTATTTTTTTCTTTTTCCTAGAATGCTCTGACTGTGTGATCAACTATTTTTCATGGGTAATTAGCTGGCACTATCAGTTCAGCTATGATGATGGACCTTTGGAACTTTGCACTGTAGAAGGAATGCGCTGGGATTTCATACATTTAAAACCAAAACAAAAACCCCGAAACAAGCTGACAGAGGTTGTGACTGAATCTGGGCTTGAGAGCAACTTGGTGTTCAGTTTATGGCTTGACTTGCAAGACCTGACTGCTTGACTCCTAAAGACTTAAAATATTTGGACAAGCATACCTTACAGCCGACTGCTCAGTATTTTAACTCTGTGTTATTTTGTTTCTCACATCTGCCTCCTGTTTGCAGGTAGTGGAATACGGCCTGTTTGTGAAGCACTATAAGGTTGAAGTTTATCTTCTTGAGCTGAAGCTGTGTGAGAGCCGCGATCCTGACAATGTAATTAGCTGCCACTTTAGCAAAGCAGATACTGTTGGTAAGTAGTTCTCTGATACAGGAAGCCGTGCTCTGATGCTACCTCAAGAGATGTTTTGTGGCCTCCAGAACAAGAATGATGTTGATAAACTGGAGCAAGTCTAGTGGGTACCAGCAGGACAGTTGGGGCTGGAGCATGTGAGTGTGAGAAGAGTCTGAGGGAGTTGTGTTTAGCCTGGGGCAGAGAAGGCTTTGGGGGAACCGTAACACCTACGAGGAGGTTACTGACAACATGGAGTCAGGCTGTTTACCGAGTCACAAAGCGAGAAAACAGCAGTCATAAATTAAATGAGGACAGATTCCAACTGAATATAATGAAAACGTTTTCCCTGTTAGGACAGCTAGAGGTTTGAACGGGGCCCAGAGGGGCAGGGGAATCGCCTTCCTTGCAAATTTGAACACCTGATTGGCTGAGCTCCAAGCAGCCTGGGCTGAATTCAGCGCTGACCCTGCTTTGAGTGGTTGGACTAGGGACCTCCCGAGTTTCTTCCAGCCATAGCGATTTTGTGTGCACCACAGGGAGTTGTGGTTAAGAGCGTTCAGGAGCACGTTGCTTACTAACTCATGTCCTTCAGAAACATCCACGTCATTCAGTTGTAAAGCAGTTCTGTCCCTTGTTCTCCTATGATTCCTTCCTCCTAGCAGGTGACTGTTTTAGACCTCTTGATGGCTCTCCCTACACTTCTGTTCTTCCTGAAATTTGGCTCATCTCTCTCTTCCTGTCTCTCTGTATCATTGCTGTATTTTCCTATGTAAAAATGATGAATGTCAGCTGTCATATATGTCCATAAAGATGCCTTTTTTTTTTTTCCCAGTTTGCTGATGTATGGCCTGACAATAGTAACTGAAAACACTTCCTTCTTAAACCTGTGTTTTCAAATGATGACTGTTTCACAGAAGTTGGCCTTTGGGCAGAAACTTCTCAATGTGTTCTGAACACTTTTGGTTTGAGGGTTTGGCAGGAAATATGTGACTGAAAACAGAAGTCTTTCATTCTTTCAGACTAAATATTAGACAAGCTATATGAGCAATTATAACTTCCATGATACATTTTCTGCTTAAGGATCTTGCAGGATCAATGATATACCCTCCTTGATGAATGTCTGGCTTGTCAGGCTGTTGGTTTTTTTGGTGTGTGTGTTTGTTTTTTCTTTTTTTCCAAAATCACTCATGCTTTAGGAATTTTGGTGTTGTATTTTTTCTTCGAACAGCTACCATCGAGAAAGAAATGAGAAAACTATTTAATATCCCAGGTGAGAAGGAAACTAGGTTATGGAACAGGTATATGAGTAACACTTACGAGCGGCTCAGCAAACTGGATAGCACTGTGCAAGATTCAGGGCTCTATCAGGGTCAGGTAAGGGACGTCGGTTTTTTTTTGGGGGGAGGGGGTTGTGGGGTTGTTGTGTGGGGTTGTATTTTTTTTTTCCCCCCTTAAGATTCTCATGTGCTACTTTCTCTGATATGTAGCTTTTTACACTTGCTGTTATGTACTTTGAGCAAACATTGAAAATGTGATTTGTTAATGCTTTTGCAAAATGTGTAGCAGGCTTGCAGTTACCTTTCTTTATTACCTGAACTCTCTTTCAGGTTGTTCTCATAGAAGTGAAAAATGAAGATGGCACATGGCCTGGACAGAATTTCCTGGCAAAGTAAGCAAGCATGTTCTAAAGGTTTCTGCTGTTTTGTCCAGCCTGTTGGCTAGGCTTTAGGGACGATATGTTCTCTGTGAAAGCCTAGTTATTGCTGGCTGTTGTGGATTTCTTTGTTTTGGGTATTTTGAAGAAGGAGAGAGAATCTTGAACATAAATTTGTCAGTGGTTCTGCTGCTGGCTTCTTGTCTTAGCAACAGTCTTCCGTTTTAAAGCCCATTTCAAATAGGTTGTGTAAGGATTAAATAGCTTAGGTTTCTATAGTGCTTAGGAGACGAAAGTGCTATTTATGTTGAGCTGGTCTACTTAAAAAGCTACCTCTGCAGACTGCACAGTGCAGGAGGGATGTGGAGAGGGGAATCTGTCTTTGACCACTGTAGAACAAAAAGTGTCTTGGAGTGCATTTCCAAAGCTGCCAGTAGCAAATGCTCTGGAGTTCTGGTTGTTCCCCCTTAAGAAGGGTATAGAAATAGCAGAACAACCCCTGCTGCTGCCAAAGGCATTTAGAGAGGCCTGTAAATATTGGTAAAAATACTCTCTCACTACTAGGTAAGAAGAGATGAGTAAGAGGGTGGCTTGATGAAATATTGTATGTGTAGAGTAATTGGTGTCGAAGTTGCTTGCAATGGTAAGGTACTGCTCATATCAAGTCATACTACAGAAAGTAAAATTCCATTATTTTACTGGTCTGATGGCCTGCTTGCTTTCCCGTGAGTAGGCCATCAGGCTTGATATTGATAAAGAAAATGTTTTTCCGTACAATGTGGTTAAGTTACAGAACTTGCTGCCAAGTGATCTCATTTGAGATCAAGATCTTACTGGTGTTAAACCTGAAGAATGGATCAAGTAGGCCAGTGAAACCTATTTTGAAACAGTTCTCTGCTTCTGAGATATAATACTGGGTAAATGGTTCAGGAGAATGTCCATAGGATTACAATGAACTTTTTGTATAAGTACTGTGTGAAAAGCATCTAAACATATCGTGTACATAATCGAGTGCTGGCTGACAGCATTAGAGAGGCAGCCATACAAGACTCGATCATAACCTTTTGTTTCCACATGAAGCAAAGCTAAAAAGGAGGCCTGTAGCATTCCCAGGCCTCAGTCTTTTCTTTTTTCAGGAGCTAGTCTGATATGTAAAGCCTTTTAATTAACCTCTAGTGATACTTCAGTGAAAACAGTTGTTGGTATGCAGATTAGTATCTTCTAATGGCATGGAAATAAGCATTTGCTTATTTTCATGTCAAACTTGTGAAATTGTTTGACTTGATGCTGATAATGGTGGCTGAAAGAGTTGTATGAAGTCATACGTATAGGATTATCTGTTCTTTCGTACTTTGTCTTGGCTATTTCCTTGCCTTTATCTCTGTTAGTTAAGAAACTAAGTGTGCATAGTCCACGTAACGTGTTCCTTATACAGTTGGGTGCGTTGGTTTAACAAGTTCTACTCTCTGGCTCTTGTGCCGTTACTTAGCCTTGTAGGTTAAATGCGTAACAAGCAGTTAGTTTGTTCAAAAACACTGTTTGGGAAGACAGAGCGGAGGAAGCAGCTGGACTGTCTGTCCTCTTTGGGACTGACAGTGATGTGTGCTGGTCAGCGCACAAACTGCTGATCAAATGATAAGGACCTTTGTAAGTGGCCAGGACGAAGGCTGTCTCCCAGGAAAGCAGTATGCTGTAACGTCTTTGGGTTACAATGAGCCTGTGTCGTGTAAGACAAGTTGGGTAGAAAGATTGGACTTGAAACTTCTTTCTGTGTTTGAAATGGAAGGAGAAAAAAGTTGAGAACTCATTCCTCCATAGACTTAATGATAACAAAAGATGATGATGAGCAGTAAGTATTTTCCTGTTAGGTTCAGCAATGTTTTCTATGCTGTTTTGTGTCTTTAAGCTACTGATGCTGTGCAGCAGTTGCCTTGATGACCCCCAACCTGTGTATGAATTGTACTCGTAGGGTTGAAAATACGAGGAAGGCTGTACTGGATCTGGACCAGGTGTGTCCAGTAGCCTGCCTCTTAGTGTGCGCAGTAGCAGATGCGCGTAGGAGGAGTAAAAAAAGTTCTCTGTAGGAAGAGGGCATAGTTAGCAATGCATCTGCTGTGGTATGCTGCTGTCTTCTGGTAGCCTGCAGTTCAGACTCTTCCCGAGATGGCTGAGCCTAGGTATTTATGTTGACGGTCTGGGAGGGAACTTTTCTTCTACTTTTTCCTGCTGCCTCTGTTGCATGTCATTGCTCTCTGTTAAATGTGAGTGGGCTGGTGGCAGTCTAGACTGGATCACTTGTTTGTATTAAGTTTTCTTTCTGGTGCTCTTTCATGGGTTATTTCACAGAACTTTTGACCTGGTTTTGAGGTATTTATATTTAAAAAAGAAGCAACAAAGCTTTTTTTGGTGACGTAGTATATTCTTAGTGAGTAAGCTAAATTGAACTTTTCTTACTTGAATCACTGGCGTTGCTTCACATTAATGCATTTATGATTGCTCTGTGCTTTCACATCAGTCATAATCAGTTCTGAAGTTTACTTGGCTTCCTTCCCTTTTTTAGCATCTCTTCATATAAATGCATAAATACTTAATACTCTGTAGTTTGTAATTTAATGTGATGCTTGAATATTCTCCAGATAGTTCTCATGGTTTATTGAGAATCCATAATTTTTTTCAAGACGTTCTTGTCTTAAGGGTAGTTTCATATTTCATTTAGTGTTGAATACACCATCTAAATTTCACTTTCCTATGAAGTTGAAATCTAGCAAAGCACAGCGCAAGGATTTCTGAGATTAGTAATCTCAGGTTGAGTCTTTTACATAAGTGAATCTTGGAGCAGCATGGTTTTTTTTTTCCCCCTGGGGAGCAGGAATCCAAAAAATAAAATCATCAACAAAGCTTTTCCATATAATTATAAAATTTAGCTGTTTTTTTTTTAGTCATGTTCTTTCATTTGCCAGATACCTCAGCAGGCAAACCTCAAGGGAAAGCATGCTCTGTGACTTAGAGTGTGTTCTGAGTTGATTTTTTTTTTTCCCCCCCCTCTTTTTCTGGAAACATTGGATGTCTGTACTGCAGTGAAACATTGCCAGCATTTTAACTATTTCCCTGAGCTGGTAAAAAGGGTCATTAACCTGGAGCATAGGGTTCAAACATTGTTGGGACAAATCTTCCAATCTGGGTTGGGACATGGTTTGTCTTTCCATGGGCATGTGTGTGCATATGCATGTTGCATTAAAGCAATATTGTATTTGTAAGAGTCCAGAGTAGTGAGTATAGTACAAACTCATAGGGACTGTTTTTAAATGTCTAAAATCTGTGGGTGATTGTGAGCAATTGAACCAGGGAGAACTGGCGAGAGAGGAAAGAGCAGAGTAGCCAGAGAGAAGACACAGAGTTCGCAGCCCAGAAGAGTATGAGTGCCTTATCCTGTGCACCAATGAGGTGTTGAGGGTAGGTGACACTGTATTAATATTACAGAAAGTAATTCTGTAGTAAAGGAGGTTCTTGTCTGTAGGAAGCAACCGATGTTTTTTGGAAGCCAGAGCTGATAGCAGAAGTGAGTTGGAAGCTGCATTAACAGCATGGCTAAGAAGGATAAGCGAGACTGTCACCCTGAAAACCTGTTCTGCTCTTTTGTGAGGCTAAGCAAGTGTGTAATGTTGATAAGCTGTTGGCTTTCTAAATAAGCTCGTATTTTGAAGTCCTGAAGAATCCGAGTCCTTCTGGGTGCATCTAGTGTCAGGGGGAACTGCAAATGCTCTGTGCTGAGGTGTGGTTTGGAAGAGAGCTGAGTAATTCTAAGTTTTGATCCTATCTCAGGCAAACATTTTGCTCCAATATTGTGTTTCTCAGCTGGAGAAAATACTGTTTAGCCAAGACCACAGGGAACTTTATATTTCGAGATCTTTCTTTGGGTCGCCTCACTTCAACACTAAAAGCTTACGAGAAAGTTTCTCTTTATTTAGTTTTGATGGCATAAACCAAATGGGTGTAGAGTGCTCTGCTGTCACTAGAGGAATGGTGAGCATCTGCATTGTTGCTTGTGTGCTAACAAGAGGCCTCAGAAAGCTGAGAGTTCATGTCATTCACTACTTGCAGAATATGTGTGTGCAAGGTGACTGTGGGGTGGGTGTGTTCCCTGTCCTAAGGACTCTTCCCAACCACTTGCTGCTTATCAGAAGCACTGGCTCCTACCTGTGGAAACCGCTTTTCCATGTTGGCAGCCTTCTGCGTGTTTCCCCAGCCATCGAGCTGGCTGACGTTTTATAGAAAAAAATGCTCTTCAACTCCACAGGGATCCTTGGGTGGTATATTCAGTGTGTGCCTGGCCACTGCCGTTTGTTAATTTGCCGCTCCCTAAGGAACACAGTACTTTCTTGTAGTTTGAAACTGCTTTGACTTTCAGACAAGGTTTCAGAGGAAGGAATGGGTTATGCTTTTTCTAGGAATTTCAGAATTGGAGGTATACTTTGTTTCTGAAGGGAGGTTATATCAATGGCTCTGTGGAACACGGTCCTCTTTAATTGTTACTTACAAGACTCCCAGAATAAAATCCCGAGCTAGCAGAGTTCCAGCTCAGTCCTAGCACACACTTTTTTTTATCCTGGGTATCACTTTCTTAGCACAAACGAACAAGGAATTGTGTCAGATCTTAGCACAAACGAACAAGGAATTGTGTCAGATCTATAAAAAAAGCACCTTTTCCATTAGGTACTGCATTTGAAAACAGGAGTGAAGTTGTACTTTGCATGTGCCTGGTAGCTGTCTGCCTCCCTTTGCAATATGCAGCAGGAAAATACCTTTTGGTTCTTTGGTTGCTGCTAGAATTTTCTTGCCATTTCCTCTTCCTGCTCTTCTACTTCTTGATGGCACTGTATGCTCAGTGGGCTCCCCACTTGCTCCCCGGTACTCTCCTCAGTAAAGATGTTGATGAGTTGTTGCTTAGTTCCCCCATCTTGTAACACATGTGGCTGTTTTCAACTACTCTGCCTTGATTTAGGCATCTGTTCAATCTGATGCAACATTCAGTGATAATATGTACTAGAAATTACTGTACAATTTTAAGACCTCGGTGGTTGATATATATATTGTAGCTACATAATACCATGATTAAATGCCCTTTTGTATTTAAAACTGATCTCCTTCCCCCAGTTCCTTGTGTGCTGATGGTTTCAGAGGACCCCTTCAGCAACCGGGCTAAATACTTTGTGGGCAGATCTGCATTACATGGCTTTCAAGTGCTTGAGTTGGCAGTAGCTGCCATGCTCTAACAGTCGGGTTGAGTATGCAAGATAAGTTAAGAAGGCTTTGCACCTAAGAACTTTCAAAGCGAAAATCCATTATGGCCTCTGCTTTGCCAATTAAATACAAGTTTTAGCTTTTCCCATTTTGACAAAAACTAATTTTTTGTCACACTGTTTTTAGTCCGGGTTTTGGTTTGTGGTGGTTTGGGTTTTTTGTTGTTGTGTTGTTGTTGTTGATGTTTTTTGCTTTTTTTTTTTTAACATTTGTGGTTTAAAGGGGGAGGACTAATTCTACTGCATGCTCTGAAGGTAGCCGCAACTGAATTGAAATATTTTTCCTATCTTTGTCTTCCAGCCACTTGAAAGCCTTTTGCAGTATTTTTTCAAGCTGTTCAGCTTAGCAGTTTTTCTACTTATCACCCGTATGACCTCACGGTTTCTATACTAGATTAATTTAACTTTGTCTTCTTTATGCTGCTAGTCTCCAGATTTCTCCTTGCTTGCCATTTGTGTGGGTTTTTGAAATGTGTGGCAAGATGTGAAACGGCTGTCTTTAATTGTCAGATGGAGGGCAGTGTGCATCAGTATAGTGAAGTATGAAATTGTGTCCATGGGGATGAAGAACATGAGCCCAAAATACATGCTGGACTCTGTGGGAATGTGATTCAAGTCCTGGTTCAGTCTCCTGAATGTGATTTCCTGTAGCAGCCTTGAGTCAAAACCAACCACCCTCAGTGGTTCAGTAGGGAAGTGGCAGTGTGTGCATCAGAAGACTTTTTTGATAACTGGCACACTGCTAAAACTGGATGTGGAATGATCATGTCCTGTGAGCTTGTCAACAAATTTGAAAAGCAGACGAATGAGAGGTTTCAGAAGGAGCCAAGTGAATTGTTGAAAAATTACTAAATAATTTTTGTGCTAGAAGACTTAGGAGTTAAAGTGTCATATCAGTGAGAAAATTAAAAGTTGATTTTAACACTTAAAAGCTTCTGTGGGATATAAGAACTGGAAATTGGAGAAGGAACTCCACAGGCAGCAGATAGAGATGAACAAAAACCAATGTCCAGAGGATGAAAGCAGATACTCATGCTGCAAAGGGCGGCTCTTCCAGGAAAATTGCTG
>VZTL01043645.1:0-13595 GCA_013400535.1 Scopus umbretta
CCTGAGGCAGGGAAACACCAGGGGAGTGAAAACACCCACCAGGAGCTGGCAGGAGACACTGGCAAGACCTGAGTATTGCCAGAGCAACCACAGCCACCCCCACACCTACAAAAAGCAGCCTGGGGAGTGCTAGCATTTGCACACCAGTTTGCACGGAAGGGTGCTCAAGAAATGTAACCCTATCAGCTCAAGAGGTGAGTTCAATTGGTGGTCATCACCCTCTCAGAAGGACCTTAGCTATGATATCCACCCAGCGGAAAGGCAAGTCCTCTGCATTTGCCAGAATGAATGTGGCAACCCAGACAGAACTCCCACGAAAACATGCAGCCACACAGGTCTCAGGCTGCAGGGACTGCCAGAGCTGGTAACAGATGACAACAGTCAGAACAGATGTGTGAGGTGTGACCAGATAGACAATCTGCTCAGCCTGGTGGCAGAGCTATGAGATGAAGTAGACGGGTTAAGGAGAATCAAGGAGTCTGAGAAAGAGATATACTGGTGGAATTATGTTCTGCCTTTCCTGAGAAAGAAACAGCAACAGCCACAAGGAAGAAAAGACAAAATCAAGGGGATCCTGTATCCTTGCCACACCAGGCTAAAGGCAGTAGCTAAAAGGAAAGGAGTGAATGGAGGCAAGTCCACACTTGGGGCAGCAGGTGAGCCCCATCCTTGCCCACCTCATCTTCCTAGATGCCTCTGTACAACAAGTATGATGCTCTGGATGTNGTTCAGCTGTGGGCTGGGTTAACAACACCCCCATATCATGAGCACCTCCATGAGGAAGAAAAGTCAGGTTATAGTTGTAAGCAACTCCCTTCTGAGAGGAACAGAATGAGTGCCAACACATTACATTTTAGACAGACCAATGACTCACTGGCTCTTCCACCCTCACCTCCTGCAAAGGCAGAGTTGGCAGTCTGGGGCTCGCCGGCCACAGCAAGACAGTGAAGCAGCAGATGCTCAGTTGCTTGTGGCACTGGAATTGCCCAGAACACAGCTCCTCATTGGATCTGCACAGTGGTTTAAATTTGATATTACAGTTCTGTTATATATAACAGTCTCTGTTGTCCGTAACACAGGTTTATCCATTTCTTTCAGTGGACTCTTTGTAACTTGGTGGACATCTTCAGTGACGATTCCAGTGTTGTGGCTTGGTAAGACCTACCTTACCAGACCTCATTCCCTCTGCTGGGATCAGTTCCTCACTCACAGTCTGTGAAGATCCCCAGTAAACAAGAGAAGTTATGGCCAGAACTGGAAGAAATAGATGCCTAAGATGAGCTGTCTTGATCTTTTTTTACCTTTGTTAAAATGTTTGAGAAGCCAGCTGGCCTCACTGATGGTTGTCAGAAACTTGGTATTTTTGCCTAGTATATTGTTTAGTTGTATGCCAAAAGAGATACCTTTGAATGTCTTAAATTTTTTTGTTGTTTTTCATGCATTATTATTTTGGATATGCAGGTGGATATATATGTGTGATTTAAGTTTATTCTCAATTCTCAATTGGAATACAGATTTGGAGAATAAAAAGAGAGAGCAAAGGAAATGTGAAAAAATTGATCATTAGAAGCACATGGAGAAATTCTTCTTTTATTTTTGGGCAGGGCTGAGTGAATGTTTTTCTTTCTTATAATATTTTAGAAAACTGTAAGGAGTATTTGAGTGAGCTCTGAAGGCTTTGGCAATTTTTGCAAAGTAATATTTCATATAAAAAGAACAAATCTTCACTGCTTTCATATTCTGCTAGCACTGATGGACATGTTAAATGATCATACTAAAACAGGTTCATAATACCAGAAATGAAATCAACAATCTTGTAATTAAAGGCCAAGAAATGGATGTCCATATGTGTGGTTTTCGATATGCAACACAATCTGCATTCCACACAAAATAAATATCAAATTTAGCTTAGACATGAAGGCTTGTCATTGTGCTCATGGTTTTGTTGCATGCTAATGTATTTCCATGTATCAACAGGAAACTGTTGAATTATAGCATTCCTTCTTGTCATTATCAAGCTGTTGCCTGATCAGTTAAGATCAGGATCCAACCATGTCAGGTACTGGGCAAAGACAAGACAGTGCATAGTCACCATCCTAAATTATCTCAACAGTCAGAAGGTGAATAGAGAATAATATAATTATCTAATCAGAGAGAGTAATGTGAAGCCCAGCAAATAACGTGCCAGTTGCAGGAAGATTTTTGTTTGCTTTCAGATAAGTACAAGAGACATAAATATAAGGGATAGACTAAATGGAAGGACTAGGGAGTGAAGTGGATAAAGTGGTTGAGAATAAACCATTGAGAAGGCATGATAGTAGAAACGTGAAGCGTACAAAACTGGAAAGAGAATGGACACTCAATATTAAATTAAATACCCTGATGATGTTGGCCTCTGCTTTTACAGCTGTCCTTGCTAGCTGCAAGTAGTAATAACAGCAACAATAATGATAAAATTCTGATGGCATAAGAATTTTTATTTACTTTTGCCGGCTTCCCTGCAAAGACTAAGTAGGTATAATAGCCTGGATTTTCTCTAGGTGTGGTACTTCATTACAGAAGGTTTGTATTCAAGATGCTAAACAAAGCCCTCATCTCAATATTGGGGAGCAGTGCATAGTGAGGCAACCCAGGAAAGCAGTGCTACTCTTTTCAGTTCTGCCAGTGGTCCCATCAAGCTCTGTATAGGAGACAGTTGCAGCTCACATCAGAGCGTAATTTATTTACCTATGACCCAGACAGGCAAGGTGAAAACTCAGCCCATTTCTCATGCTGTCCCTTCCAAGATCCTTAAATGTTAGAAAGACTGTGCCTGCAATACAGACTTGTCTCAGAGGTTTAAGAAATTATCCCTCTTGTTCTGCTGAATGTCAACAACAATCTGGTTAAGACTTGCCACCGGAAGACACTTTTCCTAAATAGACAGCTACAACATCAATCCTCAGACAAGCTTTTGCAGCTTACTGGAGGAACATTCACAAATTTGACATGAAGCTACTGGTGCTGTGTTGGGAATCTAGGCACTTCAAAGATGGACCAGTCTGTTCCCTTGGATGTGTTTATTCTCAGAAGAATGGGACACCTTCAATTTCTTCCATCTGTCAAAATTACTCTGAAAACAAGACCACTCATTAAAGAGAAAGCAAAAATTATTTTATTAAGATTAAAAACTCAAGAAATTAATAACTATTTGAAAACGGATACACAGAAATGAATGAAATCATGATGGGTAGATTGCTAGTCCTGGTTACACTCCACAGGGTTTTCATGCAGCTAGAAAACTCTCTAAATATTTCACAGTTCTGCAAGATGATTTGTTATCTCTACTCAAGATGTTGACTGCTGCTTCCTCCAAATGTATTAATCTGGAAACTAGATTACTGGAGATTCATTTGGAACATATCTCTTACCAACTCCTGCAACATGTAAATGTGGTACTAACTTGAGATGCACAACTTCTACAAACTTGAGAAGTGGGCCTATGTGAACCTTGTGATATTCAACAAGGCTAAGTGCAAGGTCCTGCACCTGGGTCAAGGCAACCCCTGGTATCAATGCTGGCTGTGGGATGAAGGGATTGAAAACAGCCCTGTGGAGAAGGACTTGGGGGTACTGGTGGATGAAAAGCTAGACATGAGCTGGCAATGTGCACTTGAAGCCCAGAAAGCCAACGATATCATGGGCTACATAAAAAGAAGCGTAGTCAGCTGGATGAGGGAGGTGATTCTGCCCCTCTACTCCACTCTGGTGAGACTCCACCTGGAGTACTGTGTCCAGTTCTGGAGTCCTCAGCACAGGAAAGACATGGACCTGTTGAAGCGGGTCCAGAGGAGGGCCACAAAAATGATCAGAGGCATGAAACACCTCTCCTATGAGGAAAGGCTGAGAGAGTTGAGATTGCTGAGCCTGGAAAAGAGAAGGCTCTGGGGACACCTTAGTTTGGCCTTGCAACACTTAAAGGTGGCTTGTAAGAAGGGTGGGGACAGTTTTTTTAGAATCATAGAATCATGAAGGTTGGAAAAGACCTCTGAGTTCATCTAATCCAACCCTCAAACCAACACCACCATTCCTCCTAAACCATGTCCCAAAGTGCCACATCTACACATTTTTTGAACACCTCCAGGGATGGGGACTCCACCACCTCCCTGGGCAGCCTGTTCCAATACCTCACCACTCTTGCAGTAAAGACATTTTTCCTAATAGCCAATCTAAACCTCCCCTGGTGCAACTTGAGGCCATTTCCTCTCATCCTATTGCTAGTTGCTTGGGCAAAGAGACCAACACCCTCCTCAGTACACCCTCCTGTCAGGAAGTTGTAGAGAGCGATGACGTCTCTCCTCAACGTTCTCTTCTCCAAACTAACCAACCCCAGTTCCCTCAGCCACTCCTCATAAGGCTTGTTCTCCAAACCCTTCACCAGCTTCGTTGCCCTTCTCTGGACATGCTCCAGCACCTCAATGTCCTTCTTGTAGTGAGGGGCCCAAAACTGAGCACAGTATTTGAGGTGCAGCCTCACCAGTAGGGCCTGTTCCTATAGGACAAGAGGTAATGATTTTAAACTAAAAGAAAGTAGATTCAGACTAGATATAAGGAAGAAATTTTTTACAGTGAGCGTGGTGAAACACTGCCACGGTTTGCCCAGAGAGGTGCTAGATGTCCTGTCCCTAGAAACGTTCAAGGTCAGGTTGAATGGGGCTCTGAGTAACCTGACCTAGTTGAAGATGTCCTTGCTTATTGCAGGGGAGTTGGACTAGATGACCTTTAAAGGTCCCTTCCAACCCAAACCATTCTATGATTATATGATTCTATTCTAACTTTAACACTTCAACCAGAAACCTGTTATTTTTTTCTTAACATGTGAAGACATTTAGGAAATGTTGATGTCCCTCAGGAATCCTTCTGTACTTGAACCACAGGACATTCACTGAAACTGTTAGGAGGTGATTTTAAAACAAATAAAAGGATGTTTTTTACATACTTCTGGAATCTGTTGTTTTAGGAGGTGGGGGAGGCAAGTATTATCAGCAGGTTCAAAAAAGGTTTAGGCAAATTCATGACCAGCAGGTGCATAAACAGAAGCAGGAAATAAGAAGAGATTTACTAAGAGCCCTATCCAATGATTACAGTTGTTGCAGGGACTATGAGGGAAAGGACTGCAGAAGGTGACCAGGTTCACATCCTATCCCTCAAAGGTATCTCCCATTGCCACTACTGGGGACAGACTTCCAGGCTGGACAGACTCACTGACTGGGTATTTCCCTTGTCATTACGAGTAGCTCAACATTTTCTAATGATGAAAGCAAGGCCTATGAATATACTTGATGCTTAACTTGACTGTAAAGAGTTTACTCACTGAAGATGAAATCATCCCTGAAACCAGGAATTCTGGGTTTAAACTTTAGTATATAATTCTTTTCAGCATGCATATTGGTGACTGTATTTTATACAAACACAGCAAGAGCAACAACAAAAGCATCTCCTTACTCTCCTTACTCTTAAAAGAGACTGCCCCAAGTTCCAGGTAAGCCTACCAAGTAAGTGGGAAGATATCTCATTACTTCTTACTGCACTGCTAGACCTAATAAAATAACACACAATTTAGCCTTCAGTCATCTTTAAGGTGGCAGGTGTGAATTCAAATAGATTCTGGAGAAAGTGTAGAACTTTAGCTGGTAAACAGAAACTTTCAGACTGGATGCTTCAGGATAAACAGAAATTTAAACTCAGTGCAAAACTCTGCTGCTGGAAGTTTCATTTTAATCAGTCATTTTCTTCTTGTTGTGTTTATTTGCACAGCAGTTCTGAACAAATTGAAAAGTGTTTTCTTTTCTCCTTCAGTGCAGGCTGGGTTCCTACCACTTCCATTGTAAAGGAGAATTCAATTTTACCGTGATAAGTACAAGAATACACAGATAAGGTACTTGTAGGAAGTGGGAGGGGGGACAGAAAGACTACTAGGAGTGAATGGAAAGTACTGAGAAAATACAGAAAAAGGAGTAATTGTCAGCTGGGTTTTACATACCAGTCATTTTTCTCCAATCTATAATCTTCAGCCAGAGAGAAAGTAGTGAGGTCTGCTGATGCTAATTTCATCTCTGCATTGTTTTGGAAAGATGCATTTACATTTTCTGTGTGGATAAGCAGGACTAGATGGCTTATGGAGAGAGATCATATAAACGCTGAGCTCTGTTGAACTGTGGCATCTTTCTGGTTTTAATCTCGATTTATTGTCCAAACTCTGTCTCTCTAATGGCCAGGCTAAATCCAGATTTAGACAAAAAAATGCATGGGCTCAATTCAAACTCCATTTGAGGCTGGATGCTGTGTTCTGAGGTGGAAACAGCATCAGCCTTAGCAGAGACATGGGGAAGTTTTAAGCTCTGCAGCCATCACTGCCGCAAGTGCGCAACATGAGATAGCAGTGACTGAGCACAGACGGCCTATGACACAGAAGAAGCATAATCGAAAGGACAGCCATGCTGGGTCAGCTAGCTTAGTGCCCTGTCAGAGGTGGCCAGCAGCAGATGCCTGGGGAGGAGGATACAGACACAGAGACTGTACAGCAATACAACGCCAGAATAGTTCTCTGCTCCACAAAAATTTGCAGCTTAGGGACACCCTAAGCCAGATCTGTCACCTGAGTTCATTAGCCCTCAATGCATTGTTATTCCAGGAATTTATCCGGTCATCTCCTCTATGCACAGTTTCAATACCTGCAGCCTCTTNTCCTTCTTGTAGTGAGGGGCCCAAAACTGAACACAGGATTCGAGGTGCGTGCCCAGTACAGGGGCACGATCACTTCCCTACTCCTGCTGGCCACACTATTCCTGATCCAAGCCAGGATGCTGTTGGCCTTCTTGGCCACCCTGGCACACTGCTGGCTCATATTCAGCTGGCTGTCAACCAGCACCCCCAGGTCTTTTTCTGCTGGGCACCTTTCCAGCCACGCTTCCCCAAGCCTGGCGCATTGCATGGGGTTGTTGTGACCCAAGTGCAGGACCCAGCACTTAGCGCTGTTGAATTTCATACAATTGGCCTCAGCCAATGGATCCAGCCTTTCCAGATCCCTCTGCGGAGCCTTTCTACCTTCGAGCAGATTGACACTCCCACCCAGCTTGGTGTCATCTGCAAACTTACTGAGGGTAGGTTTGTCCTCATTTAGTCTGTTCTCATCTGAAATCTGCACTCCACCATTGATTACGTTTGCTGCTGTTCACTTGGACTTTTCTAGTATCATTATGCTCTTGAAACTGGGACCAGAACTGCACACAGGATTTAAGATGCAGGCACACCAGCAATTTATATAGTGATATAATGATATTTTCTATTTCATTCTTTTTCCTAACAATTCTTAATATTCAGTTTGCATTTTTTTTTACCACAGCTGGGCACTGAGTTCAATAAAACTATATATTATAACCCCAAGACCTCATTTCTCAGTAATAGCAGTTAGCTCAGAACCCATCATTTTATATGTGAAATTTGGATTGTTTTTCTCCATGTATGTCATTTTACATTTATCTGCCCTGAATTTCATCTGCTGCTTAGTCACTAAGTCTTTTAGTTTCTTACTATCTTTCTGCAATTCTCCACAGTTGGCTCTCCCTTTTAACTCAGAAACTTAACTTAGACTTCCCACTCCCATGGCACACCCATGCTTGTTCTTATACCCTTGGAATAAAACACCCACAAACTTTGATCAAGTTGAGATTAGTAATGGAGCTTTATGTTACAGGTTTACCTCTAGATGTTAAATATTGCTTACCTATACCTGCAAACCTTTGAACTGCTGGAAAGGTGCATAAGCAATGTTGCTCACAGGGCAAAGAGGAAAGAGAGAAAGATGGGGTAAGTGAGACAGAGCAAATTTGATTGTTAGGAATATAAACATTATTCTGTATAGACATGTAGGAGATAACCTAGACAGTGGATTTCATTATAGCCTCCCAAATTAGCTATATTCATGCCATGAAGCTTCATGTCATTGTATAGGCTTTCCATATTAATTCCCTAAATTAATTATTACCGTTTCTGTTCTGGCAGAGCTACAGACTTGCTAAGATGCAAACTCCAGCCCAGAGGGATCACAGCCTAATGCACTGATTTAAGAAAGCAGTTAAGGACATGTGTAGTTCTAGTCACCGGATTCAGTTCTTCCCTAAACATCTCTGTTTTCCAGAGTCATGGCCAAGGCTGGAGGGTCTGGACTTCGAACTAAATCACAGCCCCAGTGAGTGTTCCCCAGCTATGTTCTCCTTGCTCTTAAAACTCTGCCTAGGAGAGAAAAAATTAAAAAAAAAAAAAAAAAAAATGACATCACTGTTGTAAGGTGGGATCTTGAATCCATAAGTTGCATTTAAACAGATGGGAACAAGAAAATGTGTTAATAGCCTCTTGCCATTACAGTCTCCAGGCCTGCCACACTTGCTCAGTGCGTAGTGACATTAGAGTAATTCCAAACTGTACCTTGAGATGCTCCTTAATTAGGCCCCAAGAAAGAAAACAAACAAGCAAACAAAAAGGGGCTTGACAACACATCATTCATTGTTTGAGAAATGCAGTCAAATTGTATGTAATGCTTGAATGCAAACATTTGGCTTCAAAAGTTGGAAATGTGTTATTCTGTAAATCTTCTTATTAATTATATTTCATTTTTAATTCAAAGCCAGGCCAACATCAATTTCTTTCACTCAACTGCATCAGGTCTATAATGTTATTCTTCAGTTTTACTTTCAATCTGGCTCTAACTGATAACATTTTCTGATCGATGAAAAGGCAGAGGTTGTTACCAAAAGTAATGGTTTGTTATAAAGCTTCTCTAGTCCAACAATTAAGGGCTTTTTACTATGTAATAAAGCCAGTGCTGGTTTTTTTTTTTTTCACTGCAGCCGCACAACATTAATTCAGACACTAATTTTCACATGATATATTATTGATGGAGCAAAAATGCATTTGTTTCTATCAAGCTAAAAATCATATCTCTTTTAATATATTAATAACCAGAGTCCTCAGGAGGTTGTAATGTGATCTTTCTTAATTGAGACAAAATGTATGCATAGCTATTGATTAGATTCAACTGTCCGAGTGGTCCTTCCTGAGCTGGGTGGTATGGAAAGACATTAATATGAACAGAAGGTAGAAACAACCTTCTGCTCTATACAGTATTAGAATAGCTGAGTGCTTACCAGCACTGCATTAAACAGCGTGACTAAGAACAGTTTATTCTCACTGCTACTATCTAGTCTGAGAAATGTATGCTGGGGAGAGGTTATTGCTGGCAGGAGTTTGTTACTGTTTTCAGGTGCACGTTTCTCTTGCTTCACATTAAAGTCTGCCAAGTGAACAAATGCACCTGGCAGTGGGAGCAGAAAAAAGTCTTTGTGTCCTATAAGAGCTCCCTGTACAGTTTTAGTCTTGCCCTAAGAAAAATGCTTCTTGCATAGGGAAACTTTATCTGGAAGTTATAAAGTTGTGCTGTGTCTGAGATTGGAGCTTTTCTAGAGCCTCCAGTGACATTTTAGTTAAGCAGTAGACAGAACATAGCTGCGTAGATTTTCTTTGAATTTGATTCAGCTTCCAGTGGGAAGCCTGGAAGAGTACAGAGGATTTGAGGTAGTAGTATGCCCTTACTGGAGTCTTCTGAGTGGTGAAAGCTATGTATTAGTGCATACATGAGTGCACACAAGGATTTGTTGTAAAATTTAGGAGTTCAAATTTATAGTTAGGTCTTTAAGACATCTAAGCATCTGTTCATAGTTGCCACTGATGATAGTTACTGAGCTGCTTTGGTTGGATATGAGCTGGTAGTATGAAAATCCAGCTTTGTAACAGTAAGTGTTAAAAGCCAACAAGAATTCTGGAAAGAAATATTCATGCTTCAGATATTTATTCATCACAAAACTTTGGAGAATTAAGTAGGTTTTTGTTGGGGGTTTTTTTGGGTTTTTTTTTTTTTTTTTTTCTAGTGAGGGGATAAGTAAAAGTCCTACTGCAGAGTGTCTGCTTTTGAATTAACTCCTCAAAGGTAATTTTTAGAGACAAGCTGCTGAATGAGATGGAGGACTAGCCTGATTCACTGGGACACTTTCTCTGTTTCAAAAGCTAGAGTGATCCTCAGCTCATTAGGGAGTTATTTGCATCTGTCAAAGACCCATCCTGCGGTAAAGACAAAGAACTTATAGCCTGTGAGACATTTTTTCCATTCTAAATTATTGTATAGACCTCCACTGTGATCTTTGTCAGGTCACAAATTAGGCCTCATTTCCTCATCACTTATCCTTTTCAAATGGTGGTAATACTACTTACCTCACAGGACTGCAATAGGTCTTCATAACCCAGAATCTGCAAAGCACCAAGAGTCCATAAGTGAAAAACCCTAGAGAAATACAGGCTGTCACTGAACACCTTAGAAATTAAACCAGATGGGACAAACGGAAAGATTAATGACCAAAACAACACTGTCCTGGCTCACAAGGGTATGGCCGAAGTGATCAATAAGGAATGTCTTTTCCATTTCCAGTAGAGTGGCCAGGGTATGAGTGTATAAGGGAAGCCAAGACACAGATTTATGAAATACCCAAAAGGTATGAGTTCTATCTAAATATGAGATGCAGAAGGAAAGAAAATCTACCCTGTCTGCTCTGGTAACAAATCATTCTGATTTCTCTTTAAATTGTTGTTAAAAATCAGAAGTAAGAAATAAAAATAAAAATATTGCTTTTATGTCTGAAAACAGTTAGATCCTGGTGGTATGCAGTGATAATGTTGCTGAGGTTTGCATCATTTATACTATTGGATGGCAAGTTATTTGTTAATAACTGCCTGCTGTTGTGGAATCCTGTGACAGAGGGCCATATGTGCCACAAAATCTCAGGCACTCAAGTGAATGATTAGAGATGTACAATTCAAAATTCCCTTTTCAGTCATGCATTTGTTCACAGGGGTTTTTTTGTGTTTTTTTTTTTTTTCTTTTCCTCATTTTCCCATTTCACCTAGTCTGCTTTGAAATCAGTTAAGTTCTTAAGATGTCCTTTGGTAAAAAGAGAGAAACTATCTATGCCATCATGGGCAGGGTACCAACCTTCTCCATTAAATGGAAAAAAGCTGAAAAAGCAATAATCAAGTCTTATACAGCAAGCGTCCAAGGTATTGGAGGGACAGGAGTAAAATCAGGTTGTTTGGAATTGGCAGTTAATCACAGAATAGCTGAGAAGAACTTCTCCAAGGAGGGTTTGACCTTGCAGCTCTTACTCCTGGCAGGGCATGCTTATGGGAAAAAGACACAAAGCTGAAGGAGCCATTCACACAGAAAGAGAGAGGTGGGAGGTATTAAATGAAGTTGCTTCCACAACCCATGTTTGAAAGGGAGACCCACAGCCCCAGCGGGAGAGAGAAGTTTGTCACCAGCACCATTTAGGTTCTTCAGTGCACAGGGCAAAGACTTCTGTTTGAAGTGACCTTGCTCAGCCACTGTCTCTGAAGCTGGTTCTGTAAATGTACAGTGAATGTGACACTTCACACCTTGTGTTCACGTGTGGATCGACTGTACAGTGATTCTCCTAGGCCTGTGCAGTGAGACCAAGCTCTACACCATGAGCACAGTGGGATCATCTTCTGCTTTTAATGAGGAATGAGAGAGGGTCCTCATTTTCCTCAGAGTGAGAAGGCCATAAATCCTTCTTACATGCACAGAGTTGCATACTGCAGTCAAATAGGCCAACTGTCACAGAGGTAGTCTCACCTTGAAGCATCACATGCTAAAAAGAGACTTCCATCTTGTATCTTAGAAGCACTGACCTTTTGAAGATTCCCTGCTCTCAGCAATCTGCAATAAAAAGATGAACTGAGAGAGAAGCTGATCCCTGAGCAACTACAATAATCTTGACACATTACGAAGAAGGCTGTGTTTCAGTATCTGTTGGAAAGACTGGTTGTCGTCACTGCCTGTTAGATCCTCCTTCTTCCAGGAATTGTATTCCATGTCTGGGCATCCCAAAGTTTTACCACTCCATGTAATGAGACAACTGCCTTGCAGAGTGGAAATAGCAGAAGACACTAATCAGGGAATAAAAGCACAGCAGAGGAAGGATCCAGAGCTGTACATGAATAATGTGATGAAGGCACAAGCAGCAGTGAGGCCTACAGCAGACAATATACCTTGTTGGTGGTTTTTAATCTTTCCCATGTTCAACTGTCACTAGACAGCCCCAGCATATGGCGGTGCAGGCCACCCTCTCAGCCCTGTGGCAACTAACATATCCTATGGCAAGTCTGATGACTTCTGACTATTAGATGTGAAATTGCCATTGGGAGAGTCTGACTATTGCAGTGGACTGAATTTGGTTATTCATGTCTATGCTGTCTATGATCTCAACACTTTTTCTGCCTTTAACCTCCATCTTATCCTTACCCCTGCTTTTACGTTAATCTTACCATTTTTCCTAATTCTTAGGAACCCCTTATTCTTTCTAAATCTCATTTAGGCCATGATTTCTTTTCTTTCCTAGAGTCATAGATAAAAGGGAATACTAATTTATCCATCTGAACATTAGATAGCTGTACTCCACACTGAGACTCGGTTTGACTGAACCACCAACAAACTTCAGGCTGTGACCTTCATCTGCCTCAGGCATAACCCAAGAATGATTGATTTTACAGTGGGTCCCTTGCGAATGTGAAATTAAACAGCATGACCTCTTCTGAGGTAAGCTTGCTCTTTGAAGGATGATCATGTCTTCCTTTGATCATCTCTTTAATCCTTGTCTGAAATTTTTCATGAGGATTGTATCACACCGTAAGAAACACGGTGGACTCAGCAATGGAAATGGTAACCATGCATTCAAAATGGGGCATGAGAAAGTATACCTGCCTACTTCAGCTACCACAAATGGCAACAGGTGGAGAGTTAGTTTTGAAAATAATTATTAATCCCTTCCCGCAGATTTCGAAGACAACATCTGGAATCCTATTCTGTGGCTAATAAGGAGCCACAGGGGATCTGCAGCACTCTGATACTTTCCTTGCGGAAATATGAAAAGAATTTTAGATAATAAATCCATCTGAGAGTTCACAATCATTTGGACACCTTTTATAAATAGCAAAATATGATAAATTATTCCATTACCTGCTTAACTAGTGCTTTGGTGCAAATAAGGTTTGGCATGGTGTCCTTTTTGGATACAATGTGAGAATAGAACCTGACAAAACAGCAGAAGAAAATTTTTAAAATACATACGTTGTGGAAATGGATAAGAAGTTTCTGATGATAAGGCTTTAACCTCTAAATTTCTCACTGACTATTGTCAATAACTCTACTTTTCAAAATGCCAGTGTTCAGCTTTTGCTTGATGCCAATAACCTAATAAAACACATCAATAAGAATTATATTACACAAAATATATAATACACAAAATATAGCAAAGAACAGCAATTTCAAATGAAGGCATAAAGTCTTCCTGCCTTTCTCACACATTTTCTTATTCTGTCAGCATACAGTACAGGGCAAGTTTGGGTTTAGTAGCAAACTTTTATAGCTAGATGCTCATTTGGGGCAAATTTGAGTAGCATTCATGGAAGAACAGGAAAACTCAACAAAT